>ML104364.1:112080-241721 GCA_003697995.1 Taxidea taxus jeffersonii
AAAAAAAAAAAAAAAGATTACATGATGAGATTCTTTAAAGAGAATCAGAAGCCCTGCCCTGGGGGTAAGAGGACTGCTGCACACAAGCAATGATTTCAGCTCTGAGCTTCCTGGCAGCCAAGGCAAAAATGGAAATGGAAATAAAACAGGTCACAATACTCATTTTCTCCAAGAGTGAAGTTCAAAAAGAGAAGGAAGGGAGGGAGGGATGGAGGGAGGGGAAGGAAAGGCTTTGAGATCAATCCTGAGAACCATTTACCATGTTAACTCTGTAAGTATAACAAGTTATAGGAAACACAATGTCCAAAGACCAGGGAGCCATACTGCAGAAGACAGAGATGGATTTTTAAGATGAATCCTCCCACTGAGGTTCTACTCCTTTTGGCCTCTCTTCCTAAGACAGGAGGTCATGCCCTGTCCTTCAGGGTCATCTGAGGAACGTTTCTCTCTACATTAGCTCCCTCTATGCTGCCTCACTCTATCTGGACAGCTGCACACCGGCGGGATCCAAGGTGGGGCTCATGCGTGGCAGGTACCCAGGAGGCCATGCCACATCTGGGGCGCTCCTCCGACGCCCGTGTCGGCGTGCAATGCCAGATACAGTGGTTTTCACATGGGACGTGTGAACATGCAAGGCCAGGGGGAGAAACGGGAGGGGTCCACAGCAAGCTCTGCTCCTGCCGGCCACCTGCTCTTCCCTGATCCTCCACGAGCGGTTACTGCAAAATCAAATTACCTTTCTGGAGACGGAAGAAGCAAGCACTCGGAAAACGCTGCTCTGGGACAGAGGGCTTACTAAACTGTGACTCAGACAGCTGTGATAACTCGAGGTTGCTTACGAACGAAGGAAAGACGGAGACGGGAGTCAGAGCTTGAAATAAAACACTTCCCTGCTCTGGGGCAAGGCGCCACTGGGAAGATGAAACGTGAGGGTGTCAGTCTGTGTGAGAGTGACACGCGGGCTGCGGAGCACCCCACCCCCAACGTGCTCCTCCTCCAACACCTCCGTGAGGACTGGGTGAGGGTGCGCGCCTGGTGGAGAGGAGGAGGCCCAAAGCAGATTCCTCCTGAACACGCCGCTTCCGTCTGAACCGGCAGTCGTGGGTGAGCGCACAGCCCACAGCCCTCCCGCGGGCAAACCGGGGCTCGTACTGGGGCTCATGCCGGCCCCCGGCAGCCGCGCCTGTGGCCCAGGGGCTCTGCACACAGAGGCCAGCTAAGCAGAAAGCAGCCCCACCAGGGCTCGGCCAGTTCAGTGTCTGACTCTTGGTTTCCGCTCAGGTCTTGATCTCAGGGTCATGACCTTGGGGTCCTGAGATCTCCGGCTCTGTACTCAGCAAGGGTCTGCTTGAGAGTCTCTCCCCTCCTCCCTCTGCCCCTCTCTATCCCCTGCTCAACGTGCTCTCTTTCTCTCTCAAATAAATAAATAAACCGTAAGGAAATAGAAGCTAACCCAGACGCCAGTTTCACAGGACGGCTTCAAGCGGAAGGGACGAGATACTGATCCCCATTCATCCTCACCCCTGGTGGAAGGAGCTGTGAGCGGCTTCACGGGTGTGGGCGGGGGGGCGGGGCCAGAACCAGACCCCGAAGGCCCAGCCCAGAGGGAGTGTGGGCGGCTCCCTCCGCATCCGCCACCACTGGACCTACCTGGGAATCTGGAGAAATAGGCCTTCCTGTACTTGCTCCCGTTCTCATCGTTCCAGAAGTGCGTGGGCTGGCAGGGGATCGGCTTGGTGCATACCAGCTCGCCGCTCTCCCCCCAGACTGCCTTTCCTGCTTCGGGAAGGAAAAACTAACCTGAGCACACGCAACAGCCACGTGCCCTAGCACACACTCCCTACCCCTTACACGATGTACTTGGGACCAACCCCCCAGCGACCTTCCCTCCGGACGCACGCCCCCCCTAAACCTCTCTTCTAAAGGGAACTGATTTTGCCCACACGTGTATTAATACGTTCACACCATCGACACACGCCTCCGAACAGCAAAGTCATCCCACGTGTTTCCAAACTGTGCCCACGGCCTCATGTTGCGCGCGCCCCGCACCCGGCTCGGCTCTCCCAGTGTGGGCTTGGGGTGCCTCGCTCATCCACTATATGCTGCTCCAGCCCATTTGTTTTCACTGCTTGTAACTCTCCACGTGCAACTGTGGCCATTTATTCCTCCTAAGGACACAGCTCTGTATCTTCCCGACTCTGTTCCCTACTGCGAACACGCGGCAACGAACCCACTCGCACGCCTCTCCTTGCTCATATGCACAAGTGCTTCTCCCAGGAATAGAATTCCTGCACCACGGTCCCTACCTCTCTTCACTACTCCCAACCTGCAGGCTAACTGAGTCGCGCCAAGTCCCACTTGCTCCCGCAGGGCGCCCAGTCTCGGGCCCCGGGCACAGCAGAGGCCGTGGAGGCCAAGGAGAGGACAGCACAGCATCCCTCCCAGTGAGCGGGCCCCTTTATCCAGCACCTTCCACACGGCAGCAGCGCGGGACTGGCACTGAGAAGTCACCATTCCACGTGCGCCCAAGGGGGCTCCTGGGTTCCCCATTTCCTCCACCTTGCCTAGCTCCTCCCATCCCACAGAACCCCCCAGAGAGACGACAGACAGACAGCTGGGGGAACAACAGCCCTCTGGCCGCTCCCGAGCACACAGCTCTCCGCTGGACTCCAGCCCGACACTGACTTCTCAGGCGGGCAGGCCGAAGGGGGCTGGGGACAGGGAGCCCAGTGGGCAGCTAGAAGAACCCCAGGCTGCAAGTGAGCTGGGCCACCCCTCTCGGGGAGGTTACACATCCGAGTGCTTCCGAGCTACCGGTCACGCCCAGAAACAGAAAGAAAGGCAGTTAGTGAAGCCATCACCTTCCTCGTTCCAGGCTTCCACGGCCATGCCCAGGTTCCGGGCCTGAATCTCCCCTCTATAGACAGGAACAGAAAAATTCTGGCCCATGAAGCAGGAGATGATGTCGGTGCCCCCTGCAAACAAATGAAAAGGGGAGGTAGAATTCAGAAGACTGAGATGAACAGCTTTGTTTTTTGCTGGTGAACACCAAGGGAGGGAGAGCCCAGAGGTACTTCTACTCTCTCTCCAGGCAGGTACTGACGAACGCACCGATGGTTAGCGCTTCTCTTCAGGGAGAAACGAGGGAGGTGATGGAGAAATTTCAGCAAAACGCCCATGTCCAGATGATTTATGTTTTGACCAAGTCTTCTTGCTGGATGACAGACGAATGACCTCTCGTGGTCACAGTGAAATTCGAGACTTGGGCTCACGGGACACGGGTGAAGCGTTCGTGTCCCGTGAGCCCCATCCCACTGGCACCGCGTGGGCAGAGGCGTCACATGCGGAGGCCAGAGGAGCCGCGCCCTGGGGTCCGCGCAGGCCAAGTCTCACAGAAGACAGAACGCGTCGGGCGGGAAGCACGCTGGGGTGCCAGGAAGGCCTAGGATGCTCTCGGGTGACGCTGGGACACGTGGGGTGCCAGCCCGGGCTGAGGGGCTGAAACGCCACGGTCCGAGAGCGCCGGATGAGCCAGCGGGCCCACTCAGACGTTCCTCCCAAAGCTTCTGCACAGCGGCGCTCCGGGCAGGTAATGCCCTCTGGGAGGCCGAGGAGTGGATGTGAGCCTCCCTGCCGCCTGGCCGGAGACCCTCACCACACACGATCATCTCACACACATGGGGCACCGCATACACCCGACTCCTGCCTTTCCCCCAGAGCATCTCGAGGAGTGTTTTGTGTCAGGAAAGGAGAGCTGCTATGTTCCAAGGCTTCATGGCATTCACAGAGTGACACACAGGCGGCAAACATGTATATGTGTCACCTGTCACGAGGAGAGTGACCCCGCTAAGTAAGTGGCCTGAGCCCCAGCACGTCTGCCCACTCGGTGGGCAGCGGTTGCATGGACAGGCCCCTGGAGTCACACTGTACAATCCATCCCTTCGAAGGCAGGCAAACTGAGGCCCAGAGGGAGAAGGGATGTCACAAGGCCACTCGCAGGTGCTGGCCGGACCCTTGCCTGCCCTGCTCACCTAAACAGCTCAAGTCCCCCAGCCCTGGCCACAGGTCCAGCAGGAAAGCAGAGGCCTCTCGGGGCAGCTTCGGGCCTCAAGCAAATCACACAGTAGCTTTTAAAGACGTGTTCTCAGGGGCACCTGGGTGGTTCAGTCGTTGAGCCTCTGCCTTCGGCTCAGGTCATGATTCCAGGGTCCTGGGATTGAGCCCTGCAGTGGGCTCTCTGCTCAGCGGGGAGCCTGCTTCTCCCTCCCACACTGCCCCGCTGTGTTCCCTCTCTCGCTGTGACTCTCTGTCAAATGAATAAACAAAATCTTTTTAAAAATAAATAAACAAATAAAGACATGCTTTCAGAAATATAAATTAAATTCCTCTAACGATTTTGATGACCTACGATAGAATTAACTCCAAGTCACGCTATTAAGGGGGAAATACGGAACAGCGTGAATCCTAAGTTAAATGGGTCTCACCCCGCCCAGACACACTCTCCCACCTACATACAGATGCCCCTGAGGGGAAATGAGCACAGGCTTCTGTGGGGGGAAGGAGGACACCACTCGAGGTGGATACCACTCTGTTTCTTTTTTGGATTCGGAATATTTTGCAACATGCACAAATTGTCTTCATACATTTTCACGTTAGGAAAAAGTGAAGAGAAAAAAAAGTCACTTGAAATCCCAACACCCATGCACACACACACACACACGGGTGTACACACCCCACCACATATTCCTTCTCTCGATCTACAAAAATGACCACGCTTATAATTCTGCAATCTGCTTCTCTCACTCAACGTATCACAACCCTCTTTCGGTATCAATGAATATGTTTCCATCTAAATAAGAATATTCATCATATCCCTCCTAACAGCTGCAAAAATTCAGTATGCACCATACATTACTCAATAAATTCCCTTCTACTGGGCACATAGGTATTTCCCAGCTTTTAATGAACACAAACAACACTGCAACAATCGTTCTCATACCTGGCCAATCCTTATTATTTATAGATTCTGTATCTGCAAATGCTCCTACTCACTAAAATCGATGACCTCAGGAGCAACACTCAGGGTGCTCTCGAGGTCATCAGAGAACACGAGCCAAGTGGTGGAAATCTCGAGACACCCCACACACAGGGCCACAAGGCAGTGCCCTGCTCTGGTTTCGGCTCTCGCGACAGAGAAGACTGGGAGAGAACGCGGGGAGGGGAAGGGGGTGCAAGGGGCTCTGATTCGGGACCCAGCTGCACTGCACCCTGTTGGGGGGTTGCTCCGGCAAGTCAGTTAATACTCCTGAACCTCGTTTTCTCTTCCATAAGATAAAGAGAACAGAATCTACCAGAAAAGGGTTGTTTCCAGAATATAAGATCATAATTGATGTGTGTGTGTGTCCCTTCCCAATGGTTCCATAGTCACTAACTCAGCAACTTCCTAGAACTTAACCATCATGAACAAGAAGAGCCAACTGTGCATGGATGTGCGCCCTGCTGTTTACCTGGGACAAATTCAAGACAGCGGACCTGTCGGGTCAGAGGCCGTGCACGCTTACGGGGGGCCAGCCTGGTCATGCCCCACTTCCCCTGCTTCCTCCTGGACCCCCCCACGGTGCAAGCCCTACCTGAGATGGAGCCCAGGAGGACGCTGCTCTTAATGCACTTGTAGACGTAGTCATAGCTCTCGGCTTTCAGCGGGGAGCCGGTGGACAGGATCGTGTGAAGCGTCTGCAGACTGTGGGTTTCCACTAGGGCGAAGAACCACAGATTAGAACGAAACCCGACACCCCTGTTCTGGCTCACGTGCAGGCAACAGGTAAGAGGGCGGCTCTGGATTCCTTGGCTGGCAGGACGGGGAGGAGGCCGGGCATCCTGAGGGCACACGGACCTGGTTTCAGCTGTTTCTCTTCTAGGACGGCCAGCCACTTGGCACCCGTTCCAAGGATGGTGATGCTAAGGGCACAGGAGGGAAAGAAAACAGAAACTCTCAAGGCGCTTGCACATTCCACGCTGCAGAGCTTTTTAAAATTAGTGACTTGCTTCTGGCAAGTTTGCAAAATCCAAGGCACATTATTTTTCTGGGCTGAATTAATACTTAGTGTTCAGTAAACACCTGTGTTGACTATGGGCTCAGCAGGGACAGGCCGGCGCACTGACTCCCAACATGCTCGGAGCCCTGGCCTGAGCACGTGGCTCCGTGGGACAGACAGTGACTCCCACACCAGCCCACGCGCCTCCCAACTGCAGGGTATTTGCCCTTTGGGGACCAAAGGAGGCCAGAAAACCGAGACCTCAAGTTCCAGCCTCACTCGAGCCGCTTCCGCCAAGGTGCAGATAAAGATAAGATACCGCAGAGGGCTGTGGGACCTTCTGTGGGAGCAGGGCCCGTGCTGGGCGTGCAGGACCCACCCCCTGTTCTTAAGTGACTTAAATGACTTCTGAAATGATGCAGCTCTTCTCGTTTTGAATGTTTAGAGTCTACAGTCCTTTATCCCTTGTCCGCACTCGGAGAACAACGCCACGTGGAGCAGAAGTCGCTGCGTTTCCAGGGGCGAGCGCTCCTGATGGTTCCAGCAGCCAGCCGGCCCTGGCCCTGCAGACCAGCTTCGAAACTAAACAGTGCCCTCCCTCTCGCGCCCAAAGGAGGCTGCAAACATCAAGTCCCTTGGCATCCCTCTGGGCAGCCGAAACCTCATCCCCCCACCCCTGGGTGGGAGACAGCTACATGCTGTCTGGCGCCGGGGCAGCTGGGCTGGGAGGGGCCCTTGAGCCTGCTGTCCTTCATCCCTCCCAGCCCCCCTCTTTACCACCAGCACCTGGCCGCCAGAAAGCCCCCCACCGAGACCTCAGGCACCTCCTGGGTTGCTGTGCCCTAGAGGTGGCTGTTTTGGGAGGGAAGGCCATGGAGGGCCGTGTACACAACCCATCCATGTCCCCTGTGGTTACTGCATTAACTCGGGCAGGATGATTCCCAAACTCAAGACCACCTCTGAGCACTAAGGCATCACCCTTCAGGAACGGCTACATTTTCACAGAAGACCAGGCACGCCTGCAGCCTCTGATGGCGGAGCAATGACTGCCCGTGGCACCAGGATCTCTGACCCCAGCCACACCAAAGCAACATTCCCCTTGCTGCTCATCCCCTTGGCCACCCCCACTGAAATCAATGGCTCTCTATGGTTCTTTCCATATCCCTGTGAACCCTGACCTTGGCAATGCACAGAGACTCCAACCAGGTGCTGGGCCTGGGTCACAGGCCTGCGTGTCTCAAGAAGGGGAAGGTCTCCCCATCCGACTCCAGGGCTTGCAGGAGCCGCGTAAAACCACACTGAGCCCACAAAGCACGGGAGCTCGGTGTGGGTGCTCAGCGCTGTGTATTTTTAGGGCTAACGGCTGGGAATCTGCACAAAGCACCAGGCCGATTCCCAGCTGGACAGGGGCCGGCCCCCAAGCCCCACGGGCAGCTCACAGACAGCCCCTCCGAGGCCGCCCACCCCGCGCCTGGGTAACTCCATCTGGATAAGACCCACCAGTCTCCCACCGCCCTCGTCCCACCCACCCCCCAGGCATTCAGGAGCAAGACTCAGCCTTCACAAACCCGAACCCAGGCTGTGTTGCTCCAAACGTTTCAGGGCTGTCAGGTTTCCTGCAGAAAAGCCCCCACCGTCCAAGCTGGCCTGAGTCCCCAAGGGACCAGCCTCCGCCGGCCCCACATCCACTCTTCACCTTCACAGCACAGGCGTCTCCTTCCCACGCACACCTATCCCAGCCCCACCTTAGGGCCCAGCACCCACCATCCCTCTGCCTGGAGCGTGTTTCCCGTCCCCTCCCCAGGCCGAGGTTTAGGTCCCAGTGCCCTTGCCTCCGGGGGAATCCCGGACCTCGGGGCACCAACAGCACTTCTTTCCTCTACTCCTTCCCCCCTTCGCGTGCAGCCCCACAAGGGCAAGCACGAGTCACCTCCACGACTGCACTGCTGTGCACACGTCAGAGCTCAGCAGGGCACGAGGCGCGAAGCATATGGGGTGCGGACCTGGCCCCGGAGGACGGCTGTCCAGCAAGTCCACTCTGCCACATGAGCCAGCCAGTCCCCACCGTGTGCCCCCGAGGCCTCTCCCACCCAGAGACAGGTGACACGGGAACTCAGGTGGCTGGCCTGGGTACACGAAAAGCCTGGACCAAAGACCCCAGAGCTCTGGCCCCAACTCTAACCCAAATATTCCCCGAGCCAGACTCCCAGAGCCCAGAAAAACACCCCAAATGACAAAGAAAATTCGTCTTGTAAAAGAACCTCATTGGGACGCCTGGGTGGCTCAGTCAGTTGGGTGTCTGCCTTCGGGTCAGGTCCTGATCCCAGGGTCCTGGGATGGAAGCCCACATCGGGCTCCCTGCTCAGTGAGGAGCCTGCTCCCTCTCCTCCCTACTCAGACCCTCTCTTGTGGTTTCTCTCCCAAGTAAATAAATAAAATCTTTAAAAAAAAATAAAAATAGGGGCACCTGGGTGGCTCAGTGGGTTAAAGCCTCTGCCTTCGGCTCAGGTCATGTTCCCAGGGTCCTGGGATCGAGCCCCACATCGGGCTCTCTGCGCAGCAAGGAGCCTGCTTCCTCTCTCTCTCTCTCTGCCTGCCTCTCTGCCTACCTGTGATCTCTGTCTGTCAAATAAATAAATAAAATCTTTTAAAAATAAATAAATAAAAATAAAATAAATTCATTCGTACATTAGCCCAGGTTATTTAAAAACCCAGGAGCCCTGAAACGGCCCACAAGGACCCTGCTGTCCAGCTTGGGAGAGCTGCTCCTCTTGCCACCAACACGTAGGATTTTATGTGACCATATGTAACTTGGTTTTAATTTTCAGTGGGGGGGACGCGCACAAGTGAAGGTCAGATGAAGGTCTCCCACCACACCTGACCTGCACCCTTCCCTCCATGGCCATTGGCAGTCAGGGCAGGTGTTCAAGGCCCGCAGTCCTCCCAAGCACCCCACCCCCAGCTCCCACCCGACTGCAGACCTGCATCGACCTGCATCGAATGGAGCAGGGACTCCGCATACGTGTGCACACATGCAAACACATACACAAATGCATGCACAAACACACAGAGCTGGGTTGTCCTGGGGCCCTTCATCCTTTAAATTTATTAGCACTGAGCCCCAATAATGCACATTTTCTATCCGTCTTCCTGTTACAGGCACACACATGCGCGCGCACACACACACACACACACCAGAAAGTGTCCCCACCTGGAGCCCAGCTCCCAGGTATTAAGGGTAAAGCTCTTAAAGTCATCTAAGTTCCCAGGGATTCGATTAACCTTTTGCTGGAAACAGTCTCATTAGGAAATAACCTTCCTTGCCAATATTGTGAGCCAAATGTCAGGATTTAAATATTACCCAGGCCGGGCAAAGTTATATTTGAAATATTAATGACCGAGAATTTAAAAACATCAGTGGCTCCTTCTGTCTCCCCACCGTGAACAGACTCAAACTGAGAGTAATGCACACGTTTCAAAGCGCGGGGCCTTCCAGGCTCCCAGAGCTCTGCGGCTTCCGAGTTCTTGCTCCCGGAGCCACAATCATTAGGCCAGCAGTGACCATGGGCCGCAAGGGGGCAGATGCTTCCACTGGTTCTGGTGAATTCGTCCGCAGGGAGAGCACTCCCAGAACGGTCCCCTGACACTGTCCCCAGTGATGACGAGGAGGGGAACCAGGAGAGGGAGGGAGGGCCTGGCCTCCTTCTCCACCTCTGCCTCTGCTCCCTAGGATCCCAGCTTGTCACCTGACCAAGAAACTAGCCATTAGCGGGATGGCCTGGAGGCACAGAGGCCCTCCTGCAGCATCTGTAGGAGCATTTTGGAGCAACCTTGTGACGGGTCCAAGGAGACTCCAGGGGACCGCTGGCAAAGGCAGGACTGTCCTCTCGCCACGGGTCTTGGAAGGCCGGTGGTGGGAAGCCCAGACCCTGGGAATGCCCGGTGCTGGGCTCCGCCCCTGCCCTTCGCAGGCATATCCACACCATGCATCCCCCAACAGCCTGTTTTACCCCCACCCCCCCGGAGCTGGGGGAGCCCGGCATGAGGCAGAACCCTCGCTGGCCCTGGCTCCCTTTCTCCTGGGCTTTTCCGGCAGCTCTTAGGTTCCAGAGTTACAGACACAAGATCACATTCCCTCTCCTGATTCCCCGATGTTTCAAACTCACTCCTGGCCCTGGGGGTGGCCCCCATCTCCTTGGTCGGTCCCTGTCAGCGCTATCTGCCCCTTCCTACCCTCCTTGGCAACTTCAACCCCCCGTGCCCTCCAGCGCCCACGGAGGGAACAAGCACCCCCAGGAAGGCAGCAGCGCTACGGCGGTCAACAGCAGTGCGGCTCTGGGGCTGAGCGCGGCGGCACCTACCCTATCCTGTCAACCAGGTCCCAGAGCACGTTGGGCGTGGGCACCAGCGGGGAGCCGTCGTACAAGACCACAGCTGCCCCCGTGGCAAGAGCGGACACCATCCAGTTCCACATCATCCAGCCGACCTGGGACAGACAGAAGGAACACGGTGTCAACCGAGCGCCAGGCCGGGTGCCCTCGCCTCTGTCCCTCAGCGTCTCCCGTCCCGACACCGAGCCAACAGTCCGCAAGGCCCACCCATCCCCGACGCACGACACTCGCCCCAGCAGCTCCACGCCTGGCGTGTCTTGTACGGATCCATGCGCGTGCGCACTAAGACGGGTCAAAGGGTGTTTCCTCCAGCCTCGCTGGGGACAACAGGGAGCCAGAGAGCAAGGAGATGTGGTCCCGCCGCCACGGAAGGGGTCCCACACTCGCACACCTGCTGTGAAACACCACAGGCCAAACCTGTGAGGCCACAGCAGACGTTTGGAACAGCACGTGGCAAGCCTTCAGAAGCCAGCCCACTGCCGCCGTCCACAGGAATGTCGCCTGCAGTGACAGGGACCAGTCTCTGAGACGAGCTTCTGTGTAAAACAAGCCAGCGTGGGGGCTGCAGCGTACCCACACGCACACCCGGGAAAGCGTGGCCGTGCACACACCTGGAGCCCTGGGCAGGCCTCCACATGGGCCACGGGGAACACACAAACCGCACGTGTGAGCCAGACCCACGTGGGCGCCCCTGGCCCGGGAGGACACTGACAGCTGACCACACACACACGTGTGCCATGTGAATGTTTCCCGTACACAAGTAAGGCCTCCTTTGTTGTTGTTACTTAAGAAAAATTTTAGGGCAGAAAGAACTGGCCACAGCGTTCCCATCCATGCGGGGGAGCCTGTGGGCGGTTCCAGAGCCGAACCAACACAGCGAGGGAGCCAGGAGCCGGAGGAAAGCTCCAGCAGGAGTCTTCACCAGGGAGGCAGGGAGGCCTGCCCCCCATCCCGTGCCCATTCGTAGATCCCACAGCGGGGACTGGGGACCACACAAGGCACCCCAAGCGGGCCTCCGGTACAGGCCAGCTGAGAACTGCCAGACAAGGGCACTTAAGAGACAACCAGCACAGAGCCTCAGCAAGCAGGCCTCCGACGGGCTGGGTGACAGGCTCAAGAACCCAGCAGGCCCCTGAAAAGCTGCCTGTCCTTCCCCTCAATAACACCAGCACTGGGGTCACCCCAAATCTCAAGTTTGTTGAGCTTCCTTTTAACAAGGTTTTAATATCCCCAGTTGAATTTTTCACTAAGGAATTATTATTTTTTTTTAAAGGTTTTATTTTGACAGAGAGAGATCACAAGTAGGCAGAGATGCAGGCAGAGAGAGAAGGGAAAGCAGGCTCCCCGCTGAGCAGAGAGCCTGATGCAGGGCTCGATCCCAGGACCCTGAGATCATGACCTGAGCTAAAGGCAGAGGCTTTAACCCACTGAGCCACCCAGGCACCCCACTAAGGAATTATTCTTAACAAAAGGAACCAGTGCAGGGCAGCCCAAGCAGCACAGTGGCCCCGCCAACTCACTATCCGAGGAATCTGTTAAAGTCGGTCAGTAAGAGACACAGCGCAGGCCTGGCTCGGGCCGCGGGGACCCCCGCAGCCGCTGCCAGCCACGGCTGGGGGCACCAGCATGCCCCACGGAAAGAGCCACCTAGCCATCCCTCCCGGGCACGATGCTTTGGGAAAAGTGAAATGCCTCTGGGACAACCACTCCAGATCTGAGCTCTTCTCATTATGTACTTGCCCTCAATGTAAAACCTTGATGTTTTAAACCGAGAGTCCCAGGGAGGCAGCTGAGTTGGACATCGTCACACCTGCCAGGGTCTCCCCACAATTCAAAAGATGCGCCATCAATGCTGGTGGGCTTTCCACGTGAAAAGGGCCCCAGAGCCTGGCGGTGCCCAGCACCACTGGCCTGCCTATGGGGAGGACAGGAGGGTCCGGGTTATATTCCTGCAGCTGAGGGAGACCCCAGTCACTGGGCCCAAGCCCTTGATTTTCAGCTAGACATGCGGAGCAATGAGGCAGCCCATGCATGGCCACACACTCGGGATGCCCCTGGACTCCCTCTCCTGGGAGTGCGTAGAGCCCCGGGCTCCATCCCCAAGGGCACAGCCAGGGCCCTGGCCATCAAGCTCACGGGCCAGGAGCATACCTCCAACATTCCATTTCCTTAAATGCCTGGGTGGCCTGGGTGGCTCAGTGGGTTAGGCCGCTGCCTTTGGCTCAGGTCATGATCTCAGGGTCCTGGGATCGAGTCCCGCATCGGGCTCTCTGCTCAGCAGGGAGCCTGCTTCCCTCTCTCTCTCTCTCTCTCTCTGCCTCCCTCTCTGCCTACTTGTGATCTCTCTCTGTCAAATAAATAAAACCTTAAAAAAAAAAAAAAAACTCAGCACGGGGGGCACCTGGGTGGCTCAGTGGGTTAAGCCTCTGCCTTCAGCTCAGGTCATGATCTCAGGGTCCTGGGATCAAGCCTCGAGTCAGGCTCTCTGCACAGAGGGTAGCTTGCTTCCCTCTCTCTCTGCCTGCCTCTCTGCCTACTCGTGATCTCTGTCTGTCAAATAAATAAAAATCTTTAAAAAAAAACAAAAACAGTCAGCACAGAATTGTCATCCAAGGAACAGACCTAACTCACTCTGAAACCTCTTGATGTTTGCAGTTGGAAAAAGCCAACTTCGAGTTTTCCTCTCTTAGGGTAAAACACCACTTCCTTTAACTCGTCTGAAGTGTTCATCACACAGAGTTCACAAGGAGTGTCCCCAGCTGTTCGAACCTGAGCTTTCGTTTAATGACGCATATGCCACATGCAACCAGGAGAATGTGCTAGAGGCAGGCCCCCATCCACCCCACGTCCCAATGACGTCTGACCCAGACAACACTGGCTTACGCTGTACCGTCTCCTTTCCCTTGGCTCCTAGGCCCCCCTCCTTCTCAGTGAAAGCCGCAGTCTTTCCAGGATTCTAGTGAAACACCTCATTGAGAAGGGAGGTGGCTCGCCAGACCAGCCAGGTACCTGGGCTCAGCCACCAGGTTGGCAGGCAAGGATTCGGGGCAGAACAGAACTCCTGTGAGGAGGGTGGCCGGGTAGGGCAGTAAGTTGAGCATCCAATCCAACGCCTGATTTCAGCTCAGGTCATGATCTCAGGGTTGTAGGATCAAACCCCACATTGGGCTCTGTACTCAGTGGGGAGTCTGCTTGTCCCTTTCCCTCTACCCCTCCCCGTTGGCATGCTCTTGTGCACAGCCTCTCTCTTCTCTAAAAGAAATAAAATTAAGTCTGGGCAGGGGGCGGTCTCCTCCTGTGAGGGCAGCACCAGCCAGGCAGACACAGGCTTAGCATGAGGGCAGCCTGGGCTGCATGCCCACGCCCACAGCAGGGACAGGGGGCCTCCCAGGCCGGTTCTGCATTGGGGAGCAGCCCTGGTCCCCAGGATAGGCTCAGGCCCAACCTGGCCTCCACCCCTGGACCCCCTGATGTCACAGTAACTGGGAGCGCCATCTGTATACATTTCCTATTTCCACTCCAACAAACTGGCACAAACTCAGTGCCCTAAAACACCACAAATTCATCATGTGAGCCTTCTGGAGGTAGAGGTCCATAATCCAGGTGTCAGCAGGACCGTGCTCCTTCTGGAAGCTCCCTGTCTTCTCCAACTTCAAAAAGCCACTCACATCCTCTGGCTCATGACCCCACACCACTCTGACCCTCACCCCATCTCCATCTCTGACGCTGACCCTCCCGCCTTCTCATCCAAGGACTGTGTGCTCCCATCGGGCCCACCCGGCTAACGCAAGAGAATGCCCCCATCACCAAACCCCTGACCGAGTCCCACAGGCCCTGAAGGGACCAAAGCTCGGCCCCCTTGCTCCCAGCGCCCTCCAAAGCCCACTTACCGTGGTGTAATACAGCATGATGTCACCGCTGCCCATGTTGCCATGAAGGACGTGCTCCTTCAGGTGCTGGATGAGTGTGCCCTAGGGAGAGGTGGGACAGCAGTGTGAGCAAACACGGCCCCAGGGGAGAAGCCAGCCTCCCTTTCCTTTTCCGGAGGAAGCCGACTGCTGAGCACGCTCGCATGGATGAGCAGGACTCCTGCGGTGCCCTGCGACCTGACCCGAGAGTCCACCAGCACCCGGGAAGCAGCTTCTGACCGGCTCCAGCCAGCCTGCGAGCTCCAGCTACCACGGACATCGGGAGCAGTGTGGGACCCTAACCCCAGGCAGAAGGGAGAGGGGAGGCAAAGTCAAGGCTGGGGCAGAAGGACGGGAGCACAGCACGCAGACCCTGCAGCACAGGGACGGGACGGCCCAGGGGGGACGCAGCCGCCATGCCTCCACAGGCTCTGCAAGCGTCACAGCATGATACCCTACTTTCAGCCCAAAATCCAGTTAGACCCCAGCACCATCCACTGTCTCTCTACAGCAGGTGTGCGCACACCCAACGGTCCAGAGCGGACAGTGAGACGAGCCCCCTGCCCGCCCCCACTTCTCCAGCCGCCGCGCACCAACCTCCCACGTGTTTCCACGTAAAGTCCTGGCCGCTCAGCGTGGGTTTATTTATGCTGCCTTCTTTACCTGCACACAACCGTCTGCACTTTGCTTTCTCCACACACCACACCTCAGAGCTCTCTATCCAGCCCTGAGAGTGCCCTTGTGTTTTATTTTCAGCTCTGTAGTACTCCACCGTCCACAGCCCTCCTGGCAAACTCATCCCGTCTGCAGCTCCCAGCAGGGAGGGAGCACCCCACCTCCGAGCGCCGAGCGGGGGGCACAACAAGGGACCCCATGCTAGCCACTTAGCATCCTCTGGCCTTGGTGCTCCCATCTGTGCATGGATCTCACGCACGATCCCGAGGCTACCCAGGCACTGCCCTTCACAGGCCCCTACACAGGGCTGGCCGCCACACTTCCACAGATGGGAGCACCTGGCTGGTGGCAACAGGTCCCCTTGTTTAGGGCCTATTGGAGCTGAAGCAAGGACCCATGTGTCATAAGCAGCCTTTACGACCAATCGTCTCTGTACCCAAGAGAAATGAAAACAAGCCAGCAAGGCTTGAAAGGGAGAAGATCTCTTTGAGAGCTCAGTGGCTACAACCCTACCCAACAAAGCCTCCAACTCAAGAGCCAGAGCACGTCCAGGACAGAGGCCACCACCAGGCCCGCGAGGAGCAGCAGGGACCACAGCCACTTGGGGGCCGGGCAGACAGATGCTTCGGGGGGGCACGCAGGACCTTTCTGAAGGTCCCCAAGGCCACTTGCAGATGCCAGGTCTCTGGTGGCTTTATGGAGCATGCATCAGAGGGGTCGGGAACAGCCCCCGACCCGAGCGCATCACAAACTTCGGTGCAAAGTTGCACAACAGAGCACTCTGCCTCGGAGTGGGGGGGGGGGGGCGCAGGGGCACCTGCTTGGGGACAATCACTTTAGGAACTCTTTGAGTGAACGTGAAACATCCACATGCTACGTCCACCAACAGGGCCAGGGGCTCCCCGACGACAGGAGACCGCGGCAAAGCCCCCTCCCGGATTCTGACTTAAAATCATCATTCAGTCTAGACCTGTTTCTTCATCGGTGCTGTCTGCTTCGAGCCTGGCCTATTTATAACCCTACATCTGTTCGCCTGTGCCTTCTCCTCCTCTTCTCAGGCAGCACAAAACAAGCCAGGCTTGGCTTCTCTCTCAAGAATCTCTCTGAATGAACCGTAATTCACAGCGGTAGTTTTGCTCTTAATTTTTAAGTATTTATGGCTGAGTCTGAGGGGAAGGAAGTATGAGCAACGTGACTTTGTGCCTCTCAAGCAAAAAGAGGAATTTAATTTCATAGAAAGAAGAGGGAAGCTGCTTTCTGAGACCTGAGACCTCTTGTCGACTGGGAAAACACAAGCCTGCAAACGAGGAACAGCACCCCCGGTAAAGGCAGGGGCCGGCCCTCTGTCCCCTCGCTGTGGCCCTCCGTGCCGCCGTCTCCAAGGCTCCTGTTGAGGGAACTCTTGAACAGAAGAGGCAAGATGCTTAGTCACTTCTCTGGAGAGGCAAGAGCCCAGGGAAGACAGAACAAATATGATTTTTCCTGACTTTTCCATACTCCAAATATACCAGGCATGATGATTTTATGAGCAAGCCACATTATATCTAATACATTTTTATGTTCCTTGCCTAAAAAAATGACATTCGCTATGCAAAAAGCACTAAAAATAAAAGTGTAGTTAGACATTTCAGTTTTTTCCTAAAATGTCTGTTGTTTTGCCACACATACCCCACCCTTGTCTACAAGGTTTCTAAAAACGCTCTTCTCTATAGCTCATTAACAGGCCTGTGACCGGGCGGACCAGAGCTCCCCTCTCCAGGGAAAGTGTGATTCCAGCAACCATAGCAAAGGACGTCTTGGACTCTGAACACACCCAATGTGATTTCATAAGACGGGATGGTTTGAACGTGGCCAACTCCCTCCTGCGAAAGGGCAACTCGACTCGGTCTGGCCAGCGTTACTGGCAGAAGTAAAGGCTTCGCCCCTGACGTCCCCCTCCCTCCTGCCTCCTGCCCTGTGGCTTCCTGAGAAGTCGCCCACCAGCTCCTGGTGTATCTGGCAGCTCTGTGTCACCTGGGATCAGACCCACAGCGAATCCAGAGCCAGGTAATAGCGGAACCAGAACGGCGCTCCCTCCTTTCCCCATTCTGATGGAAGCGCTCTGGGAAAAGCTGTGTAAGGCTTTGAAATGATTCAAATGTAAATGTCCCCTTTTTATGGAAGGGATTCAGACTGCTTCTAGGCAGAGGGAACATCTGTAAAAGCTAAGTAAACTAGAATAAGAGAAACATCATATTTGATTTTCAAATGCCACATCTTCTCGAGCAATGGCCCGAAAGCCATCTGCGAGCAGCTTTCTCCTCTCGGATAATCCCCTTCTTCCGACAGGAGAGAAGGCTATGACCAGGTGTGCCCCAGAGCCTGCGGGTTTTTCTCCTCCCTCCAGCTCAGCTACCTGAGGGAGAAGTGGGAAAGCGGGTCTGGAGAGAGCTGCCGAGCGGCCAGGCCATAGGGCTCCCGAGGCCGGCCCAAGAGACGTCGGAGCTCCAGGCGGGGACCAAGCCCGAGTCAGACAGAAGCTTCCCCGTCAGGGCCAGGAGCAGGGTAGGCCGACAGGAGGAGGCCAGGAGGGAGCATGGTCATAGAAAAGTACCAAGTGCAGCAGGAATGGTACCTGCAAAGAGTGACCTGGTTTGATGCCAAGGACGCGGTGCACGGACAGCAGCGCCTCCCGAATGATGTACAGAGAAAGACACATCACAGCTTCCGGGAGGCGATGCCCAGACCTAAGCAGTGGGATGCACCCGCCGCCACAAGACCAGCAGCGGCACCCCCAAAACACAGGTGTCCTGACGGGGGAAGGCAGGCTGAGCGCGGCTCCAGAGCACGGGCCCTGGGGGAAGCGGAGCACAGGGACAGGGCTGCACGTCACAGGACAGCAACCCACAGATGCCCACCTTCCTGAACACGGCGCCCCGACGAGGGCTCTGTGCGGGAGCGTGCTTGCGGCCCGGAGAGCGCGCTCAAGGACTCAGGGCGAAGGGCCGGACTCTGCAGCTCATGCTCGGGGTGGGGGGCAGCAAAAAGCAAAAGTGTGTGTGTGCGTGTGTCTATGTGGGGGGTGTCTGTGTGTGTCTGTGTGTGGCGCGAGTGTGTGCACGCACACAGAGACAGCGACCACACAGAAGCGGCTTTCAGAAGACACTAGGAGCAGACGCCGAGCACACAGAGGCTGGCGGAGTCCGGCGGCCACGCTGTGAGCCCACCGAGCTCTTCCTGCCCCTTCCCTACAGGCTCACGGTTGTTTCAAGCATAAAAGGTTCACTTCACTGATGGACAGGGGTAGAACCCAGGCTTGGTAGTGAAGCATTATTTCAGGGGCTTCCGTAAAGCCGGCCTCCTGATGAGATACTCAGGGAAACAAGGACTGTGTGTTATGGGCTGAATGGGGGGGTCCCTGAAGTACGCTAAGCCCGAGGCCCAGAACCTCAGAATCTGGCCTCATTCAAAGAGGTGATGAAGTCTAGGAGCCCAGAGGGTGGGTCCTAATCTAATCTGACTGATGTCCTTACGGGAAGAGGGAATTGGGACAAAATGCAGGAGCCCAAGGATGCGCACGGAGGGATGACTAGGTGAGGGCACAAGGAGAAGGGACGACTAGGTGAGGGCACAGGGAGAAGGCAGCCGTCCACAAGCCAAGGCGCAAGCCCGCAGCGGAACCCAGCCCTGGCCTTCCCAGCCTCAGACTTCCAGCCCAGTAACCATGAGAGGTACGTGGCTGTCTATGCCGTGGCCCGGGGTGCTCAGTGACAGTGGCCAGAGCCAACGACTGTGGCCCAGTGAGCTTCTCTCAGCTGCCTGCACTTGAACCGTGACCCAGAGGCTCTCCAGGGTTGTGATCCCAGCCCATGGGTAGCTCTGTCTGACCACACCGTAGAGCGTACACACGTCCATGCTTCGAACACGACGACCTGGTGCAACAACACGGGCACCTCTCCTAACCCTCGAGGTGCTCATGGCTGCTTCTCTCCCGACTCCACTGCCTTCTTTGTGCAAGGCCGGCGGGCCCCCCACTGCGTTCACATGCACCTACAGGGTCCTGGCCGCACTGTGGAAGTCAGGGGCTCACCCCAGGGCCTCCACCCCCATGCTGGAGGTGACAGGCCCCACAGCAGCGCCTGGAACAGCAGCTCCGAGTGCCCGAGCTCAGTCTCAAACCTCCATGCTCTCCCCGCACACCTGCAGAGGAGCTGCACGATGGTGTCTCTAGGGAACGGGTGCAGGCTGGCTGGGTGGGGGTCTGGAGTAGAGGCCCAGATGGCTATTCTCGCCAGCCAGGAGTCCCCAGGGGAGCAGACAGAGGGTGGAGAGACGTACCCCAGCGGAATGCACCATGCACTTGGGCGCCCCAGTCGTGCCTGATGAGAACATGATGAAGAGGGGGTGGCTGAAGGGCAGCTGCTCGAACTCCAGCTGTGGGGCCTGCGCGCCTTTCCCGGTTGCAAGAAAATCATCCAGAAACACACTGGGGGCAGAACACACAGAGACGGACAGTGAACATTCCAGAATGCTGGGTTGCGTCTGCTGAGGCTTCCCAGGCTAGACGTGGCCGCTCGCTGCCCTCTACTGCTACCTTGTAGGATTTCCAGGGAAAACTAACCTTGTTTGGAAGCTCTCCGGGAGAGAGGGGGAAAGTCAGATCTCTATGAATTCGCATTCAAGCTAATTGAAGGGAAACGCACTGAACGAGTGAAAATTCCAAGCTGCTTTATTAGCGCGCTGACAAGACCAAGAGCTGTCTCTTCTGAGACGCTCTGGAGGGCTTTCACAAGCACTGTGCACAAGGATCACTTACAATTAACATGTCCCATTTGTATGCAAACTCAGGGGAAGGAAGGTGTGCCGCCCCCAGATTCCTGAGCTCCTCCACGGGAAGGTGGGGGCAGGACAGTGGGAGATCTCAAGACCAGATCCCATGACAGAAACGCTTCTGGGCAAATGTATCCCGTGTCCCGAGAAGGACAGCCGCTCAGTACAAATATCTGTCCAGAAACAAAATTAAGTCCCGCCGCTGACTACCACCTGAGAAATCTGCCCCCAGAGCCGACACAGGACATCAGCGCAGGTGGCCAAAAACCAGCAGAGGAGGAACGGATTTGTTTGCTGAGCAAGAACAGGGCCGCTGAAGCCACAGGGCCACGTGGGAGAGGTGTTCTCTCTATGTTGAGATGAGCAGGAGCCCCGAT
Source organism: Taxidea taxus jeffersonii (assembly GCA_003697995.1). Taxonomy (NCBI): domain Eukaryota; kingdom Metazoa; phylum Chordata; class Mammalia; order Carnivora; family Mustelidae; genus Taxidea; species Taxidea taxus. Next base: position 132,276 of record ML104364.1, read on the forward strand.
CCTGGCGTTCTTCTCGCCACTGGCTTGAAAGGGAGAAGGGAGGGAGGAGAAAAAAAAAAAAAAAAACCCTGCCATTTTAACAAATGCAACTTTCTTTCCAGAAGGGGGAGAACCAGTTAAACTCAGCCTGCAACAATATGCTAAGGATAATTACTCTGAAACCAAATGCATGCACACAAGAGAGGGAAGAACCGTGCTATCTTGCAGGGGAAGGCATCCTTAAGGACGAGGCTGTCTCGTGGGGGAGGTGCAGAGGGTTAAAAAAGGGCCTGCAGAATAATTCAACTCTGAGCAGTAAACAACAAAGCCTTCTGCTCCAGAGTGTCAGGAAAATTACTCACTGTGGAACTTTCCAGCAACGAAAGGCCCATTCCACCGTCACCTCCCCCCTTCGGACCCCATTTACACAAAGTGTCCGATCTAATCGGATACTTCACACAGAGAAAAACCTTTTCTTCCAAAGGGTCTGTAAATCACAGTAAATAGCAATTACTTTTGTTGCTCTTCTAAAAATGAAAATCCCAAATGGCAGTGGTCCCCCCCAGAACCCCAGGTCTCCGAGCCCGGGCGCTTTCTTGTTCTTAGTTTAGCTGTGGCATCCAACAATCAAAGACGGGCCAAGCAGGGGTCCCATTCCCCAGGTGGGATGGCGGGAGCTTTTCGCATGTTATCAAGCTAAATGAAGTGGTTAATGGGATTCTACGGGATTCTATGGGATGCGCTCATTCCGTATCAGCCACTGATGAACACATTCAGAAGGATAAAAGCTGGGCCACGGTGGGACCAGCGAGCCCTTCTGGTCTTCCTCCCGGCCTCTGTGTGTTCTGGCCCCCGACAGAAAGGCAGAGGAGCTGTGTGTGCGATGGGATCTGGGACCGGGGCTCGTCATCTTGCTGTCATTCATCACGGCTGGCAGGGCCCCCCCCAGTCTCAGGGACAACCCAAGTGCCGAGCCTGCCCGTAAGGCCCTGCACATCCTGACACAGGTACCCGTGGGACAGAGGGCACTGCAGCCTGTGGCTGTCCCCAACCCATCATGACAGACGGGACTGCCGGGGGCTATGCTAAGTGCACTTGGCCTGGTGTCCACTTACCAAATGCTCACAGCCAGCCTATGAAGAAAGTGCTGTTATCTCCCCATTTTACAGATGGGGACCCCAGGCACAGACGGGTGAATCCCTCACGTGGGGTCACAGAGCTGAGACCACAGCCCTCACGGAAGTCACTTTGCTGGCATCACAGTGTGGCCTCCAGAATCTGAACGCCTGCAGCTGTCCCCAAATCCTGCTCATCTGTCAAGGTCACCTTCAGTGTCACCTCCCCAAGACCTGTGCCCTTCTCTCAGCCCCTGGGCACTTCCTGTCCACCTCCTGCCCCACAAGAAGCATGGCCTTATCTACTAGGCCCAGGGGTCACGGCTCACCTTCCCTGCAGGTGTGGCTCGTGCTTCCCACACGACCACAACCCCCAGAGCACAGCACCTAGACGTCCCCCCTCAGCACCCCTAGAAAACAACCTGCACAAAACCCCAAGTCACATGTCGGCTGTCTGCCCCCAAAAAAGACCCCTGCGATCTCCTCTCTGTCCCCTACTACAGAGCGAGAGGGAGTAAACACACCCGACCTCAGAACCTCCCCACGATGGTTTCAAGGAAGGAGAAAGGAGTATAACTCCAAGAGTCTGGAGACAAACTCAACTGCAAGCAAACTACAACCCAATTCCTTAATCACTCTTCCAAAATAAACTGCCCCCAATACCATTTGGTACGTAAGCATGTGATGCATCAGCTTATAAATGTCAGAAAAACAGAGGAAGATACTATTAGGAATAGGGACAAAAGTCCTACAAGGGAAATATATGCACACAAGCGTGTGTTTACATGTACACACACACACACACACACGTACATGTGGCAATTTCCATTCCATCAGGGAGCTGGCCTTGACCGGACACTTCAAGTCACAGCAGAGAAAAAGCCGGAGAACTCCTGGGGCTCTCTCGGTTCTACAGCAAAGTCGCTGTGTGGCCTTGGGTGCCCATGCACAAACTGCTTTTTTTTTAAGATTTTATTTATTTATTTGACAGAGAGAGATCACAAGTAGGCAGAGAGGCAGGCAGAGAGACAGGAGGAAGCAGGCTCCCTGCTAAGCAGAGAGCCCGACTCGGGGCTCGATCCCTGAGATCATGACCTGAGCTGAAGGCAGAGGCTTAATCCACTGAGCCACCCAGGCGCCCCTACAAACTGATTTTTAACCAAACCTCCCAAGCCTCTAAAATGCTACGCTCCCCCGTGAAAGGATTCACAGACTGGACGACCCACTGGGACTTCCCAGGGGTTCTGACCGGAACCAGTGACTTACCTATTTGGAATCTTGGAAATGTCTATCTTCTCTTTCGAGGCAACATAAGGAATCAACACCACCTTCTTCAAGTCCGGAAGTCCTGGAGGGAGGGGAGGGGGAACACAGGCGTACAGGCCACAGCATACAGGTGGTGGTATCTCTTACACAGTGTAACACAACTGAGGGACGGCCGACGCGGGGCCCCGGGGACCCTTATCCGTGCACCCTGCGCCCTGCCTTGCTAGCCGAGACGCGGGAGGGCCACTCACCTTTCACCACCTGCTGCAACTTGTCCATGTGGCTGTACTCTTTGCTGTTGTACACGACGGCCTCCACGGAGAACATGAGCTTCGGCTGGATTTGAGAAAAGCGGTCCAGGACACCCTGCAAATGGAAGGAAAAGGCGGTCGCCATCGGTCATGCCAAAGGCGAACACCGTCAGCAACCAACGGGACCACGTCGGGGAAGAGACCGGCAGCGCCGTCCGCCAGCCTGACTCCCACGTCTCGTGCCTGAGATGGGGACATCATTTCGAGGAAGGACTCGACATACAGAAATACCAGAAGGACGCGCACACACACACACACACACACACACACCCCGAAATAGCAGAACACAAGTCTGTAAGATGGGGAAACTGGGGGCCAAGTAGTGGCCCTTCCAGAAAATGCCCATACTTTGCAGAAAGAGCCTCGAACACAGCTCCTCTCGTGCACGGGAAAGAAGACTCGCCTCCCAGAAAGGCAACTCGCACCACAAAGCACCACCACATCCTGGTTCTCTCCTAACCCTCAACTCAAGGCTCGTGAATCCTCCAAACGGCGCTTCTTGCCAACGAAATGCGCGCCCCCACAAATGCGTATACTAATACAGAAGCTCCATTGAAAAGGCAGACTCGGGGCACCTGGCTGGCTGGGGTGGTCGAGCATCCGACTTGTGATTTCGGCTCAGGTCGCCATCTCACGGGTCATGGCATCGACCGAGCCCCAGGTCAGGCTCCACGCTCAGCTGGGAGTCTGCTTGGGATTCTCTCTCTCTGCCCCTCCTCCCACTCATACGCACACACGCTTTTTCTCCCTCTTTAAAATAAATAAATCTTTTTAATAAATGAATACAAAAAACAGGCTCACCACAGCCACGTGTCTGTCTATGGCACACGTGGACCCGCCATCCTGCCAAGCACACCTCTCTCTCTGCAAGAAGGCTGGCCTCCCACGCAGGTCACACCTGGTCTCTGGGACTGCTGTGCACTGACAGGTGTGGCCTCACGACACGCCCCACACAACCCGAGTGTTCTCCCAGGGGTGACGGGCAAACACACTCCCAGCTGGGTCTCCCCCCAAGTTCAGAACACGGTGGAGCCCTCTTCATCCACAAACACGGTTCCTGGGAAGGCACAGCCCAGAACGCCCCCTCCGTTCCCCTGTGCATCGGCCCAAGGCCAGCGGCTGACAGTCAAACCCAGGTTACTCCAAGAGCACAAACAGTGAAGCGGTGATTCCCCAAGAAAATCCCCGGGAGGTGGGAACCAGAAGGGGGAGGCATAAAGACTGGGCGCTTTGCCCATGCACGCCAGGGGAAGGGCTAGGTGGAAAATTTGTGAGGCTCACCAGGGAAACCATTAGGAGGGTAAAAGGCACCGTGGTGATGTACACACGCGGTACAGCAAAATAGTACTCTGAAAGCCCAGGATTCTAAGATGGGCTGAGGGTTGCTGGTTTCTCTGGGAAAAAACTTTTTGCCCATAAAAATCCCTTACCACGCACCGAGGGCCACGTGCCAGGCCCCACTCTGGCTTGCTACGGTCACACGTTCGGCCTACACACCCCCGGAGTGGCTCCAGGTCCTCAAGGAGGCAGCGCCCGCTGAAGTGAGCAGCCCAGCGTTCCCACCAGCCGGGGACACAGCTGGGCCTGCTGGCTGGGACGCCTAGCCGTGAGGCCACCTGCATTAGGGAAGACTGGCCCCGGGACAGGAAACCAGGGAGTGCTCTCCCGAGATGCTGGCCAGCAGGTCAGAGAGACTCCCCAGGCCCGGGCATGCCGAAGGCTGCGGAGAGAGGGGGCCATGCTGCCATCTAGTGCGTGCCAGCACCGGCACAGTGGCCTGGAGGGGACGGTGATCCACGAGAACAGCCGGGCGGGGGGTGGCCGGACGCCTGCCCATGTCCTCCCTCTACCACCTGCACCACTGGGACCACCAGGAGTTCCGCTCTGCGGGAGGTCTGCAGACAGGACCACGCCTGCTCCCTGCTTCCCCGTTCCCCCCGCCGCCGGGCCACACACAGCTCTCCTGACATCTTCCTTGTGTCAAAAGCTCCAATGTCACTCAAGACCACCGGTCTCCTGGATAACGGCTAACACGTACCAACCTGGGTGGGCGTGTCCAGGGCTGTCCCCAGCCCCACACAAGCATGAATTCTGCGGCCCTCACCAGCTCCCCAGTGCGTACTGAGGACACGGCCAGGAAGCAGCAAAGCCAGACCCGAACCCAGGCAGGAACCCCCACGCCACACTGCCTTCCCAGCCCTGCTTCTGAGCAAAACAGCTCAAGGGCTGCTGAGGGGTCCAAGGGAAGAGTGCCCAGGGACTGGCCGGCCCCAGCCTTCCAAGACCCTCCGTGCGGATGCCGCTGGCCCCGAGCAGCCCACACAGGCTCATGGACAGCCTGGGGCGCTGGGCCGCACAGAGAGCTCCCGTCCTGGCTGGCCCAGGGTGGTCCTTCACAGCGCAAAGCCGGCACAGGCACAGGTAAGCCCCAGGAGGAAAACCACACCAAATGGTGAGGTCTGGGGTGGCCACCCCTCCCCGAACGCAGCAGAGCTCAAGCCTCACCCCAGGCTCAGGTCACCTCACATCTCCAGGCCCCCATGTCAGAGAAGTGCGTCTGTTCCTCCTTTGCATGGCATCGGGAAAATGAGAGGTACCGGCACCACCTTTTCCAGAACAGCAAGCCCCAAGGCAGACGTGAGCGTCAGGCTCATACCCAGAAAGCTACCCCACAGCTGAGAGGAGCACTGACCACAGGTCCCTTAGCTCCGACACCACCACTGGCTGCACCTGCAGCGTGGGTGTGCCGATCATGGGCCCAAACCTCCGACGCTCATTCATGACCCTCTGTTCCCATGGCCTCTTTCGCACGGAGGATAAACAGCTGGCCCAAGGTGCGCTGTCAGCAAGGCCAGGCCAACCTGCAGCCACTGGGCTACATGGTCCCATGCCCAGAGCAGGGGCCATGCCGAGAGTGGAGCAGTGCGACACCGGGCAGAGTGGATGGTGGTCATGGATGTCCCCGGGTCCTCTAACTGGGGTCTGTCCTCGTGACTCCTGAGGGCCCCTCATCCCCAAGGCTCTGCAACCAGAAGAGGTTCCTAGGGCCCTGGGTAAGTCCTGTTCTGCCACTGCTTTGCGCTCCATGGTGAGGTTGAGCGTGAGCCGCCTGCCCCTGCCTGGGTCACTCCAGCAGCTGGATACACCCGAGGTCCCTGCAGGGTTCAGAGAGAAGGAGGTCTACCCTCCTCCTGCACAGAGCACAGACAGCAGAGATTCAAAGTAAGAGATCAGAAATGGCAGAGAGGCCTCGGGGGAACTTCTGTGAGCAAATCCAGATGACTGTCTGCAGAAAATCTCCTGTGGTCACGGATCCGTGGACAGATGACCAGCGCGCCCTAGCCAGACGAGAGCCATCTGTCACACAGAGTCCTGCTAGCACGGTCCGTACACCTGGACGGGACATCAGTAATATCAGAAAAAAGGAAGACTCCTTCACTTTTAGATTGAAAAACAAGATTCCACTCCTTCTGGCCCCTTCTCTCATGCTCATGTCCTGTGAGATGGGAGGCCACGGTGACATGGTCATCTTCCAGCCCCACCAGTCCTGCCGCACAGCCTCCAGCTCCCTTGCCCAAGATGTCGGAGAGGGGCAGAGCGCTTCCCTGCAGAAACTGCACGGGACTGTTTCTGCCACGGTGGCCGCACCCCCAGGGCACTCGGTGGGGACCCCAACTCACGTTCACACCGAAGTCTGGGGATGTGGAACTCCAGATGGCGCCGATGCTCGCTGCAGCTAGCATGGCCTCCACGGCATGCACACTGTTGGGTAAATAACCTGTCATTGGGCACAGAGAGAAAGGCCTGGGTTCAGGGTATGCTGGACACGGCAGACCTCCAAAAGGGACCGCTGAGAGCCAGGGCAGGAGGGGGGAGAGGGGCTGGCTCTAGCTGGTCCAAGGAGCACAGCCAGCCCCACCTCACCCCAGTGCCTAGACGTTGCCCCCTCAGAAGGCCCCACCACTTATCACCATCCTGTCCATGTCTTACTGTCACCCCCTCCAACCCAACCTAACCAGGGCAATCCCCCCAGCCCTTGCAGGATTCGGCCCCAGCCTCCTCTCCCTCCACTCTGCCTCCCACACTGGGCTCAGTCACAGCCTTCTTTCAGTTCTCCAGTTGTTCTAAGCCCCTCCTGCCCCGGGGCCTTTGCACAGGCTGTCTCCTCTGCCTGAACACTCTTCCACACACACCAGCCTTCCTGACTCTGCAAACTCATCATCAGCTCTTAACGCAAAGGAGACTTTCTCTGAGATACCCTCTCCACGGTCACCCCATAAGCTCGAGTTCCCTGGCCAGTCTCCACAAAGCACACTCTATTTCTCCCTCACCAAATTAACCTCATCAATCACCTACATCTAATAGTTGTAAGTGGCGATTTTATATCTGGTTCTCATGGGAGGTCAGCGACTTTGCCTGTCTTGTTCTTTGCTTTACCAAGTGCCTTTACCATGCCCTACATATCAGGGCCTTCTTCCTGGTGGCTGGCTGGCAGCTGGATGGAGGAAAGGAAAGATGGACAGACAGATGGACAGATGGGGAGGGAAGGAGAGACAATAAGGGAATGAAGACGATGAGCAGGACAGTCACGAGACTGTAAGAGAAGCACCATAGACCCTCCACCTGGCAGGAGGCTGGGCTTTTGTCATAACAGAGGCAAAGAATCTTTGTGGCCAGTGGGACTGTGGTCCGTTAAACAGATCATCCTAAATGTTCCAGAGGAAAGGAGCAGGCACGAGGCATCGGGGAACAGGGGGCCATGGCCCCCAGGTGACCACAGAAGCCCCACGGTCCCAGGACCCAGGGCCCTGCGCACAGCTCTCCCCCTTGCTTCCCTCCTCACTGCTCTCAGCTATGACCACTCCCTGCCAGGACAGGAGTGTCCCAGAGGGCAGGGTGCACCCAGCACCTGGCACAGGCAGGTCCGCAGACCTGTGCTGAGCTTGGGGTGAAAACTGCAATGTCCCCAGGGTGGGACAGGACCCAGCCCCCGGAGGCTGCACAGGCAGACTTGGTGCAGAGGGCCAGAAGATAAGCAAGTCACAGACGAGAGAAGCCCCCCACGAGCAGCCCCACCTCAGTGTGGGGAGCCCCTCACTCCTCTCCCCAGGGGGTCACTCCCTCATGCCCACTTCAGGGAAACACAGCCCCCAGCCTGGAACTACAGTCCAGTCAGTGTCCACGCTGCAACAGCCACGAGGGCCGGTCGCCAGGTACCAGCCTGACTCTGCAGAGTCGGGTGTCCCCTCCCTGGAGGGCTCTCAGCCTTCTTCCCCGACACCCCCGGTTCTCCATTTCTCCTCTCAGAAAACGTTTTGAAAACAGATTTTTTAATGAAAACTGAAAGAAGGACCTTCTGAAATCCTCTTCTAAACCTCAAAAGGGCAGGCTAAATTGGAAGAAGAACCCCAGGTACTGAGGCTTCGACACACAATGCCTGCTGTGACCACGGGCCCCACACCCACATTCGCTCACTCCGTGTTCATCTCGCACCCGCTGTGCGCCCGCCTCCCTGGGGACTGAGACGCGGCAGCGAACAGGAGATGGAGCCCCAGTCCTCTCGTATGGGAGGACAGAGACTCGTGTGTGCACACTAAGAACCCCAAGATTTCAGGTCGTCTCTGAAGAGAACAGAAAAACAAAGCAGGGTGTGCGGAGAGAGTGGTGGCGGGTTTTCCGTGGGCTCACAGGGACCAACCACAGGAAGGTCCCCCCGAGGGCTAAGACAGGAGGCCACTTGGTGCATCCCTACTATCTGGGGCTAGTCAACTGATGCCAGCAAGGACCCTAGGCCCAGCTGCCATGCGAGGAGACAGGGGCACAGCCCTTTCCTCCGTTTACACATGATGAGGCAGCCCCCTTTGCAAACACACGCTGAATGCCCACTTGCAGTGAGCTCCCTGGGGAGAGGCCCAGCAGTGGCTTCCCCAGCTGCCTCCCCTGCCCCACAGCCCCCGTCCCACCACCGTGGGGGTGGGGGAGGCGGGCTAGCATCCCCACCACCCCCCCACCCCACCTGCAGGAATGATAAGTCTTATCTCCTGCTGCCTGCCCCTGGGGATACACCCACCGGCATCTCAATTCACTACAGGGCCTAGCCATGGAGACCAGTTCACATAGAGGCCTTTAATCGTCCTCCCTAAGTCAAAGCGAAAAGAAAACTGTAAGAAACAGGACTTACCGCCAGATTAGGAGAGAACAAAGGAAGGCAGGGACTCCGAGGTGTGGGGGAGGCCTCCCTTTCAGGTCTGAGGACTCCAACCCTGGTTCCTTCCAGAGCAAGCCTCGCCGCCTGCCCTGCACACCTAGCCCACACATTCCTGTCACCCCGGCAGGTGCCCTGCGCCCACGAGCCTCAGGGCCTTTGCACAGGCTATCTCTGTTGCATGGACTATCCTGCCCTCTCCCTGCGCCATGACCTTCCCTGTGTATCTATCTAGCCTCCATTGAGCATAGATCGCTGAAGCCCTACAAGGCTGCATGTAATCTGCCATCTTGTAAAAAGTGGCCTCAACCTTCCAATCCAGTCCCTCTGCCTCAGTCTCCCCACCGCAAAACCACAAGAACCAAAAATACTTACCGACTACCCGGTCTCCTTGTTTCACACCCATTTTCCTCATCGCTGCTGCGAACAAAGCCACTTGCTGCCTCAACTCTTCAAACGTCACCTTCACGATTTCCTCTCTGCCTTCCCCTGGGAAGAGAAACGGGACGGAAGGTAGGGACAGCCCTAAAAGACAGGTTCTCAGTCACAGACAAGGAAGAAAACTCACACAGCTTAAACACAGGTTAGAAATGGGTGCCCGGGGGCGCCTGGGTGGCTCAGTGGGTTAAAGCCTCTGCCTTCAGCTCAGGTCATGATCCCAGAGTCCTAGGATCGAGCCCCGCATCGGGCTCTCTGCTGAGCAGGGAGCCTGCTTTCCTTCCTCTCTTTCTGCCTGTCCCTCTGCCTAATTGTGATCTCTGTCTAACAAATAAATAAAATCTTAAAGAAAAAAAAAAACAAACAAAAAGGGACGGGTGCCCGGAAACGTCACACAGACACGGGTTTACTCAACTTCCTAGGGAAGGATGTCTATGTGGAAGTTAGCCTAAGAGGTCAGCATGACCAGCCTCACTGTCGAAGAAACACACATGACAACAGTGAGACACAAATGTCCACCTAACAGACGGCAATAACATCAATAACATAACAGGACAGCGTGCTGGCTGGTCCCCCGATGATCCCAGGGAGACCCGCCCTTGGTGCTCATGTTCTCGGAAGGGAAAGCGCCCAAGCCGGGTCACCAGTAGGACACTGGAGACGAGTGACTTCTGAGGCTTGGTCACAGAAGACATGGCAGCTTCCAGCTAGCTCACTCTGGGGGATCCAGCTGCCACACGGTGAGACACCGAGGTCTCGCATCAACAGCCATGGGGGCGCGCCATCTTGAATGTGGAGCTGCCCACCTCGGTTGATCCTTCAGATGACACAGCCCCTGCCAACATCCTCCAGCAGCTTCAGGAGAGGTCCCCAAGCCAGAAGCGCCCTGCCAAGCCATTTCTGAACATGCCACCCACAGGAACCGTGAAACGCTAAGGGTTTATTATATTAAGCCATGGTTTTCAGGTAATTTGCTCCGCAGCAACAGGCAATGAGTACAACCAGGACACTTGGGTAGTCCAGTCATTAAAGGAAGGGGTTTTCCTATTTAAAGGGAGGAAATGGCAGCAATGGGCAAGAGAGAGTGAGTAAGGAGAAGTGTGAAAGCCACTGCACACCCGGAACGACCACCGTACCTCCCTAACCCCCGACTCTTGATTTTGTTTCAGGTCGTGGTCTTGGGGTCCTGGGACTGAGCCCCACACTGGGGGCTCCACAATCAGTGCAGAATCTGCTCGAGATCCTCTCTCTCCCTCTCCCTCTGTCCCTGCCCCCACTTGCATGCTTGCTCTCTCTCTAAAATAAATAAAATCTTAGGAAGAAAGAAAGAATACAACCAAGACTTGATGGTGCATGGGCTTGGGAAAATTATTTGAACGTACTTTCAAGTGAAAAGACATTACTCCTCTGACCACTGCCATGGATGCAAATATTTTATTCCTGACTGCTAACTGCTGTTCCATTCTATAACATGAAGCATCACTCCTCCAAACACCCTGATTTCTCTTTGGTGTAAATCTGGCTTTTCCCATTTCCTTAAAGTTATGTATGCCTACCCCTGGTCCTTTTCTCTCCTCATTGGGTAGCCTTGTAATTACTTCTCCCATAGCCCCATTCCCCCACGTGATTTCTTATCCTGTTAAGATACCCAGCAACCCGAAACCCACTGTTGAAAGACAAAATGTGCTGTGCGGGCAGCTGTTCTCAGAACGTCAACACTGACGGGGCTAATCCGTACTGCTTTAGCTCTGCTCACTGGAGCTTGAAGATCCGGTTGAACCGCTTTCCTTTGGCGGCACCTCGTGGCCTCACCCGGGATCAAACATGCCTGGGATCAAACATGGGAGGGATGGGGGTCTACTGAGAATGTCCGAGCAAGTGTGAAGGAGCGCTCCATGAACACCTGCACTCAGCCGGAAGAGTAGGATGGAATCAGGAGAACACACAGAAGATGAAACACAGTGACCCTGAGGTCCCCAAGCCACTCTAGGACCCTGCTTAAGAAGGCACCCTATTTGTGGGGTGCCTAGGTGGCTAAGTTGGTTAAGGCTCAGGTCATGATCCAGGGACCCAGGGACCCTGGGATCGAGCCCCCGCATTGGGCTCCCTGCTCAGCAAGGAGCCTGCTTCTCCCTCTCCCTCTGCCTGCTGCTCCCTCTGCTTGTGCTCTCTCTCACTCGAGCTGTCAAGTAAATAAAATTAAAAAAAAAAAAAAAGAAAAGAAAAAGAAGGTACCCTATTTGTAAGCTAAGTTGGTCCCTGGCTTGAGGGCACTTATTTCCACTGCAAATACAAGGGGGAGCTCATTAAAAGAAGGGGTTCTCCTATTTAAGGGGAGGCAATGGCAGCGGTGCGCAGGGAGAAGTGTGAAACAGCCGCCGCACACCCGGAACAACCACCCACTCCCTAACTCGGGCTCAAGACACAGCTGGACTTCGGAAAAGGGCCCGGGTCCCGCCAGGGAGGCAGAGCGTGAGAGCATGAACGCTCGGCCAGGTCCACCCGACCCCGGCCGCCCAGAAGACCGGGCTGGTCCCCCACTTGCATTACCAGGTTCCAGGCTGGCTCTGTTTTGTCAGTCCGAAGAGTCCCCTCTGACCTTTCCCACTTTCCCGGCGGAGGAACCGGGACCCTGGGTGGCACCCGAGGTGAAAGTGCGGGTACATCTGGCGGGGGGGGGGGGGGGGGAGAAGCGGTGAGAGGCCCAGCGTGCCCACCCCTCAGTTCTAACATGTGCCAAGCGGTGTTCAGCAAGGGGCCCCAGTGCGTGGGGCAGGACCACCCTTGAAGGGCCTCTCATGGGCAGACAGAACGTGCTAGATCCACACACCGGACCGGGACCAGGACATCAAAAGGAAGGAAGAACTGGCAGCCGCCCCAGGGCGGCAGGCCCGTGAAAGCATGAGGCCGTGCGAGAGGCCGGACTCAAGGGGCCACGTGGGGTCCCCCCTCTAGGAAATGTCCAGCATGGACAAACCCGTGGAGACCACAGAGACGGGAGGGTGCTGGGGCTGCAGAAGGGCGAGGTGACAGAGACCATAGGAGCTGGACAGAGATGGTGGCTGACAACCGGGGACAGAGAACCCGTGGCAGAGAACCACCGACACGCGCCACGGAAAGGTGCGATGACTCTCGTGGTTGAAATCCCACGTGACCACTGTCTGCCTCCGGAGGCTGCCGCCCTCCGAGGGCCTCCAGCCGGTCCCCTGCCGGGTGCTGCGGTGACCAGGGTCACAGAGCGGGCATGCCCCCGTCACACGCACGGCTACTGTGTAAACCAACTCCTATTAGACTTCAAGGGCGTAAGGAACCCCAAGTAAATGTCCTCGTCCGCTCATTCTACAAAGCTAAGGCTTCGCCTACTGGTTCTGGCTCGAAATGTGCCTGCATTTCACATACCTAAGTAGAGACCACCACAGCTTCACCTGGCGCGCCTTCCCTGTGCTCGGGGCACGACTCGAGCCTCCCGCTGGACAAAATCACCCACCACGAAGCCTGTTTTATAAGGAAGTGTCACTCTCTCGTGTCATTTCCTGGCTCCTGCGCTGACAGCGACAGACGGCTCAGCCGTGAGGGTGCAGGGGGCACCTGGGACCCTCGTGATCATGGGGCTGATGGGAAGCGGCAGCTGCTGTCCAGCATCACGGGAGAGCCTAGGACTGCGGATCGTGAGCCCGCGACAAGACCTGGATTCGAAATTCCAAGTGCGGGGAGCCGAGGTTGGTCAGTCGGTTAAGCGGCTGCCTTCAGCTCAGGTCATGATCCCAGGGTCCTGGGATTGAGTCCCGCATCGGGCTCCTTGCTCCCCAGGGAGCCTGCTTCCCTGTCCACCTCTGCCTGCTGCTCCCTCTGCTCGCACACACGCGCACTCTCTCTCTCTCTCTCCCTGATAAATAAATAATTAAAAATTTTTTTTAAAAATCCAACTGCAGTTTCTACTGAATGCGTGAAACCACCGTAACGTCAGTCCTAAGTTGAACGATCCTGAGTCAGAGACCATCTGCATGTTTCTTCTTACCGTCCATCCCACTAGAAGGTCAGCCATTCTGTTCGAAACCAGGTTCCCAGCACCTTGCACTGAGCAGACATCTGAGACAGACCTGGGAGTGAGTGAATGAATGGATGGACGGACAGGCAAACACCTCCTTGAAGAGCAAGGGAGAGACGCAGGCCTGTTGTAGCACCCCCAGCCCCCAGGAACACTTTGCTCAGCCCAAACCGCATCGGGCCAAGAACTAAGGAAGGGAACAGATAATACCGAACAGCCCAAACGCTGCACAAAGACAAGACTCTGGGGTTCTTAACCAACAACGTACATCAGAAGCAACCGCAGGCTTTAAAGATAGACGTGAGCCTGGGCCCCGTCCCTGAAGATATGCTCTAGGAAGCCGAGACAGGAAGTGGACAGCCAGGACTTAAAAGCCAGGCAGGGATTTCAGAGGTATAATCTCAACTGAGACCGATGCACGCTTGCCCTGTGTCAGGGACGGTCATAAACACGTCTACATATTCGCTCATTTAAACTCTGCCATATTCCTGAATACGTACTGTCCTCCTCTCCATTAGACAGAGGCAGAAACGGACCCAGAGAGGTTAAGGGGCTCACCCAAGGTCACACAGCTACTGAGGCTCATCTACCCCTATTTCAGGCACTACCTGCACAAGCATCATTATCTGACGTGTGACACCAGTGTTGACAGATGTTGAACAGTAACTTGCAGTGTAGACCAGGACTGGAAGCACCGAGAACAGGTGGCAAGAGATAAGGACTGGGCAGGTGATGGCAGGGGGCACAGTTCTCTGGGTGTCCTTTGCAAAGGCGGGGACAGCCATCGCAAACACGTAGACAACACTCGATTCTGTCACCGCGCCAAAACTGGAAGTCGTGAGTCAGGAACACCAAAGGTCCAGTGAATTTGTCTCCTCGGCTGCTACCTACTTCCTCACAACACAGCAGCACGTCCTGCGTCTAAAATGAGTAAGTGAGGGGCGCCTGGGTGGCTCCGTGGGTGAAAGCCTCTGCCTTCGGCTCAGGTCATGATCTCAGGTCCTGGGATCGAGTCCCACATCAGGCTCTCTGCTCAGCAGGGAGCTTGCTTCCCCCTCTCTCTCTCTCTGTCTCTGCCTCTCTTTCTACTTGTGATCTCTCTGTCAAATAAATAAAATCTTTAAAGAATAAAATAAGTAAGTAAAGCTTTGTTACTCAAAGGAGAAACACACAGTCACCTAGAAAATCCACCACAAAACACCTCAAACCTTACCAACAGGACATAAACCCAATGGTACTTCAGGCTTACCAAAAACCTAATTAATTAGGAGGCCAACCACAGTGTCTCCTCGCTAAGAAAATTCCTCGTTTTAAATATTTTATGCCAACTCTTAAAGAGCCTGCCTAGTACATAAGTTAGAATAGTCTCTAAACCTTCTTTTCAAAGGAGACATCAACGGGCAGAGATCCTAGCTGTGGTTTCCCCTGCTAATTGTCCCAGTGACTCTGAGCTGGTTACTTTAATATTCGGTGCCTCCGTTTCTCCCACAAAACATGATCACATGACTGTCCCCTCCCTTTCTCAGCAATAAGAGAAAGTCAACAGAGGTCTGAATGATGTCGGAAAGGTGCCAAGAGCACCAGCTGGGGGAACCAGTATGGAGGAACCTCCTCGGGAAATTAAACAGAGACTCACCATACGATCCAGCTCTGGGTACATAAAGGCCAAAGGATCTAGAGCCGGACCTCACGGAGCTACGTGCACACCCATGTTTGCCATAGCCTGACTCACAACAGCCAGCAGGTGCAAGTGACCCAGGTGCCCCGCGACGGGTCAAGAGACAAACAAGATGTCGGGTATCCGAACAAGGGACTGTCACACACGGCCTCAAACAAGAAGGAAAACATCACACGACTACACAGTGGACTCTGAGGACACCGTGCCGAAACAGGAGGGGGGACGCGAGGGTCAGTGTCGCAGGATGGAAACGTTCCGGAGAGCTGGAGCGCCGCGACGGGAAGGCACCCATTACTGAACTGTACGCTTACAGATGGTTCAGACAGGACGTTTAACGTTACGTACTTTTTATGAGAATAAAAAAGGAAGGAAAAAAAACAGGTGCCAAGACACTGTTTTGAAACACGCACGGCGATCTGACTACTTGAGAGCCTCTCCGGCCTCGTGGCCCCGTGTGAGTGGCACCCAGGACACCGAGAGAGGAAGATCCAAGCGGACTCACTCGCAGCGTACAGGGCAACTCGGTCATTCTCTTTGTGCCGCAGGAGGTTTTCCGCGTAGTTTAGACGACTGCCTTTGAACCACTCGGGGACATCTGCGATGCCTTTCGACGTGTCCACGACCTACAGAGCAAACCAAGCAAGCCAAGACAGCACACAGATGAGGTCCACAGCAGCAATAAACATAAGTGACTCTGCTTCCCGGGAAGCCCGCTAACTCACTGGCCCCAAGCATCATTAAATCGTTCCAGAGACTGAACACTGGACTGGCCGCCAGGCTTGGAACTGCAAAGACATTAGCGCCCTGTAGTTCATCAGACGGGACCTCACACGGGGAAGTTGCCGGGAGGAGATCGGCAGCGTTCTCATCACAGGGAAAGGAAGGTGACGGAGGCGTTAATGCCACAGTGTGTCTGTGTATCAAATCATCACGTTGGACACTTTAAAATATATACGGATTTGGATGCCTGGATGGCTCAGTCCTTAAGCGTCTGCCTTCGGCATGGGTCATGATCCCAGGGTCCTGGGATCGAGCCCTGCACCTGGCTCCCTGCTTGGAGAAAAGCCTGCTTCTCACTCTCCCTGCCTGTGTTCCGTCTCTCTCCGTCAAATAAACACATAGAATCTTTAAATAAATAAATAAATACGGTTTCACTGCTAATTATTCCCCATGAGGTTCAAGAAAAAGAAAGAAAGAAAGAAATGAATGTCAAGGGAAAACACCACCCCCACAAATGGACTCTTTGCATGGAGAGCTCCAGGTGACAAGAGAGTATGTAAAAAGGGGCAGCAGCTCCCAGGGCCGCAGGTTCCGACCAGACACACTGAAATCTGGGAAATGGACCTACAGGACCCACCCACCCCTCCCACCGACGACCCCACCAGAGACGGCGCCGGGCCCCTCTCCTCCTTCCTCCACAGGACGGAACCTTGATGTCCTTCCCCAAGTGCCTCCACACAAGACTCTCAGAACAGTCCCCCCCGCAGTTAGGCAAAAACACAATTAAGTTACACATTGATTAACAGGACCGGCTTTCCTCAGATAGTCATTGACTGACAGCCTCAGGAGTTGGAACATTCCCTGAACTTCAGGTTTAAAAAATAATAAAACCAAAAATAAATAAATAAATAAATAAAATAAAATAAAAAATAATAAAACCATTGACAACTTAAAAAAACAACAATGGGAATGTATTTTTTAAAAGATTTTATCTATGTACTTGACGGAGAAGAGCCGGAGGAGTAGCAGAGAGAGAGGGAGAAGCAGGCTCCCCACAGAGTAGGGAGCCCGACACGGGGCTCGATCCCAGGACCCTGGCATCATGACCTGAGCCGAAGGCAGATGCTTAACGACTGAGCCATCCAGGTGCCCCAATAATGTGAATGTATTTAATAACACCACTGAATTTGGACACTTTAAAAAGGTTAAGATTGGAAACTGTGTTATATGTATTTTGTATTTTACCATAATATATGTATTTTACCACAATTAGATTGACCTCAACACAATTTTCTGCCAACTCTCTAAAACAATGATTTTTTTTCATACTGATGCGAGGTGTCAAAGAAAATATGCTTCAGGGGCGCCTGGGTGGCTCAGTGGGTTAAGCCTCTGCCTTTGACTCAGGTCATGATCTCAGGGTCCTGGGATCGAGCCCTGCATCCGGCTCTCTGCTCAGCGGAGATCCTGCTTCCTCCTCTTTCTCTGCTTCCCTCTCTATTTGTGATCTCTGTCTGTCAAATAAATAAAATCTTTAAAAAGAAGAAGAAAGAAAATATGATTCATTATTCCCAAAAATGAACACTTTATTTTGGAACATAACCATGAAAAGGGAATGCATAAGTAAAACCCCTACTTACCTCATCATACATGCGTGAGAAGACAATTCCACTGAATTTCCAGAACTCTGCCCAGAAGTCTGGATACGATTCAACTGACCAGTGGTATAAGTCATCATAATTTTCTAAAAATAAAATAAAATGGCACATGGCTCAAACCAAGCTTAGAAAGTTCTGGCAGCTCAGTGAGAAGACAGATACACCTTAGGAATTACAGTTATGGCTGAGCAGTTCGAAGGTATCCAACAAGAAATGGTCTGGGGGAGGTGGAGTATCTTAATTCTTGCCCCCCCCCAGAAAACAGACCCACCACTGCTAGCCAGTGATTCCATATCCCAACCAATGTGCCTAAGAACTAAGAACATGGACTCTGGAGCCACAAGGCCCGGGTTCAAATCCCGGGTGGGCCGTTTATTAGCTGTGTGACCTTGTGGAAGTTACTTGAGCACACTGTGTCTCAGCTTCCCCGTCTGTGAAATGGAGATGGTTAAGAGCACCCCCTCTTGACAGTGCTATGGGGAGGATTTAAATAAGCATGAACACATGCACGAGACAGAGGCTAGAACAGAGCCTTGGGCCGAATCAGAACTCTGTTAAGCTCGCTACTATTACACTGTACAAATGGGAAAGTCATATCCGACAGATCTGAACACCCAGAAGTGCAAAAGTAGGAGCTTACTGATGACTTCTTGTGCCAGTAACAGTGTTTGGGGGGGAGGGGAAGAACAGGTATTTAGTTTAATTTTTTAATAAGCAATACATTCACATGATTCAAGATAACAAAAGTATAGAAGATCATTCGGGAAAAGTCCCTCTCCATCTTGTCCCACAATCATCTAACTTTTCTTGCCCAGAAGTAACCAGTTAGAGATTTGTGTGTCCTTCCAGATTTTATGCACGAGCCAATATATCCTTCTCTCCAGCTATTACACTAATGGGAAGCTCTTCCCAATGGGTTCCAATCCTGAGACCTGGGGAAAGTCTCTGCCCCTCAATGGGCCTTTTTAATTGCCACGTATTTTCGGCAGGCCCTCCAATCATACAAGGAGCTAATGCTCCAAGGATATGGTAACAGCAGGAAGAGGACCAGCAGCGTGTCAGGAACAGAAAAAAGTGGCCTAATGTGATGGCTGGACTGAATTCTCTCGCTGCCATCAGTCAGCTAAAGACTTAATGGTCCTCCCTGTTGCCAGTCCTGTGGGGCAGGGAGGGAGTATACAGAGGAAGGGAGAGATCTCTGAGAGCTGGAGCCTGCTGCAGGGGAGGGGCTGGCCCTGGCGGCAAGGGCGGGGTGAGCTCACTGGGACAAAGCCAAGTGGCAGAGAAGAGCGCTGGAGTGAGTGGGTCTGCAGCAGGGATGGAGAAGGATCAACCAGGATGAAACGGGGACAAGCAGCACAGAGGTCACAGAGTGATCAGGGAACCGGGGCTTCAGGCCACCTCCTCCGAGTCCCAGGAGAACGGCCCTCCTGCCCCACCCACCTACTCAAGCCAGGGGCCATAGAGCAGGTCAACCGAGCACGCAGGGAAAAACACCAGGCGCCGGGCAATGGGAACACTGGGGCCAACCATGACTCTAGAGACCACGCGTGGGGACCTCAGATAGGCCAGTCTGCCTCTCTGGGACTCAGTTTCCCTGTGTGTCACTTGGAAGTTGACTGGAGGAGGGCATGGGTGCTCCCATGACCATGGAGAGGTAACCCCACGTTTCAGGGCGGGGCTGGGTGACCTGCATCAGAATCTTGGCTCTGCCACTTACTACAAGGACAGTGGGCACGCTGCTCCACTCTCTGCGCCTTGGCACCGTCACTGGCAAGCTGGGGACAACAATAGTGACCCCAACCAGCAGGAGAGCACTTGCTTAAGGATACAGGCTCTGGAGCATGACCGTCCGGGTTCAGATACTGCCACTTTCCCTGTGAGCCCAGATGAGCAATCAGTCATCTCTGGACCCGGTTTCTCCTCCATCAAAGGAAGAGAATGGTACTTGTCGCAGCGTCACTGTCAAGACTGAAAGAGTCAAAACATACAAAGCACTAAGAACAGTGCTTGGCAGAGAGGAAGTACCTGGCGTGTCAGCCACTAGAGTCATTGCTGGCTCGCAGGAGCACGACCCACGCCAGGCTAGCGGACAGGACGGTGTGGCCTAAGACCTGGGGACAGGGCTGTGCAAGTTCACAGAAGCGTGAATGAGCAGGACTCTGGTCCAGAATGGGGGCGGGAGAGCAGCCTCTGCCCCGCCCGCACTGAGGAAGCCACACTAGGCAAACAGGCGGGCAGCTCCATTCTCTCCCAGTGTTTTGTTTGTTTGGTTTGGGTCACCTTGATCCTCATAAAGGGCAAAGAGTTCCGGCACCAAAACTCCTCCAGGCTTACACAAGAGATGGACCAGAGGCTTGACACCCACACCTCCACTGAAGGCTTCAAAAACCCATCAAGAGGGAGTTACCAGCAGCATCCCCAAGGGAGGAAGATGCCATCCACCTGCCAATCGGGGGACTGAGTGGTCCCAACAGCCCCCTAACATCATGAAGACCATAGAGGACAGGAGAGAAATGGAAGGACTAGGTGCAGAGACTTCCCCACCGACAACTCAGCCAAGTCATCAGGGACCACTCTGTGGACAAGCAGGGGCCCCTTCCAGCTTCTGCTCACACACTCCTGGCCCCACTCACGGGCTGCACCCGTGAAGCCTGAGTGACTCCCTCCACGGGCCCAGGTGGTTCCATCGGCACAGTGTTCATGAAGAACCCGAACTAGCTGCCAACGTCCTAAAGTCAGTTTCGAATGAAATTCAGTATCCCTACCTGGTCTGACACTAGGAGAACAGCTGTGGCCGGCCCCTGCTTCTCACCACCTGCCCTGACATCCCTGGGCTGTCCCCTCCCCACACTGAGCAGGACTCATCTGTATCACCAACAGGATAGTACAGAAATGACCACAGGTGACTTCCAAGTCCAGGTCCTAACAGAGAGCACAGCGCCCACCTTCCTTTCCTGGATCACTAAGGCACCATCACACCACGTAGTGACAAGCAGCAACAGAGCTGGGTGACAGCTGCCCCCCCACCCCCCCACAGATGACAGGCCACATGACGAAGTAGAGATTAATGATTCTGGGGAAAAACTACAGGTGGGCTACTCACAGCTGCAACATCCCAGCCAGGATGGAGCTGTTGCTTTCCCAGCTGGGGAACAGGGATGCCAGCAGCACCCACCTGGCCAGTTTACAGAGGACGGAGTCTGTGAACACACAGAAAGCCCCAGCTAAAAGTTGACTGGTATTGCCCCCATCACCCGCTGGGTCCCCAGAAGCATCTGCATGTGCAAGTCTTGCTTTCCCTTAACCCCCACTTCCTCTCCACCTACGAGAATTTTCACCAGCCCGCACCTCCAAGTCTCAGCTCCAGATCCAGCCCGACAGAGCCAGCAAGTGGCGGAGCGCCCAGGAGGCGACGGCAGGCTGCCCGGAAGGCTGCCAGTGCGCCGGCGCTTGCCACTGACTCACCGGCAGCGCCGCCAGCCTGCATGAGCCTCCTCCTCCAGCTGCACTGGAGCTGTTTGGGACCAGGGACCCAGCCTTCCCTTTGAGGGTAGACGCCCTCCCAGCTGCTGGAGCACGGACCTGATTGTAGCTTGCAGCCCACGTGAAGACACACAGCCCAGGCCACCAAACCAGCGGGCGTTTTGAAGTGGGTGTCCCTCCCCAAATCGCAGGGGACTGGTGCGGGCAGCACGCACCCGGGGGGGGGGGGGGGTGTCTCATGAAAGAGGCCTCACATCACAGGCACGTAGGCTGGGTGGCCCCTGGGAGCTGCTCCATAGAGGAGGGTCCAGGTCTCCCCAGGTCTAGAGGGGCTTGTGGGGAGTTCTCAGGTGAGCTCCGCTAGAAGCGGTAACAAAAAAACCAACTGATGGACCCAGTATCAGGAAAGAGAGCCCAGGCCGGCCAGCTCCTGAATCTCAGGGACAGAAACCTCACACCAACCACGGTCTTGGGGGATGGGCTCCTCGTGCCCAGGTAGCCAGGCAGGAGACTGCCCCCCAGCCGTCTGTCCTGGAACGGAAGCACCCCGTGAAGATTTGTACCTTGCTCTCTCTCTCTGTACAAGGAGGGATGGCATTGCTCAATACTGCATACCAACTACACACAAGACGGGGGGCGGGGGGGGGGGGCCGCGCTGGCGCTCAGAGGCTACAAGTTCAAGGGTACAGTCTTTAAGACTTAGAATCTTCACAAATTCACGAAAAGGCGAAGCAGAATGAAAGTCCAAATTACATGCATTTGGAGAGCCGATGAAAGGAGGAAACATTCAAAGACAACGATCAAAAACAAGGCAGCATGTGAGTTGGCTCTTAAAGCCCCAAACCTCCAGAGCCGGGCTTCTGGAAGGCAGAGAAGTGGCAGGCGGGCTCAGCCCTCAGGAGTGGAAGGGGAGGAAGAGACAGATGCCAAGCTCCAAAGCACCCCCAGACCAAGAGGCGAACCCCACTCAGCCCCACTTCCCGCCACCACGTGGGGACACAGACCCAGCATCACCGGCCTTTGGGTTTTCAAACAAAGCTGGAAATCCTGCCTTATCTATGCAGTCTCCCAGTGTGTGAGCCGCCGGAGCCAAGTCTTCAGGTCCAGTCTGGGCCCGAGCAGGCCGACTGGGAGCCACCAGTGCTTGGCAGTGTTCACAGAGCGACCCGTGGGCCAGCCAGGTACAGGTGACCGCTGGGCCTGAGGGCCTCCAGTCACCCTCACATCAGCCACTGACACGGCTCCTCTCGCCATGCCCATCTTACAGCTGGGGAAAGTGAGGCTTGGGGAGATCCGCTGACTTCCTGGTGATCACACAGCGAAAAGTAGTGGAGCCAGCTGGAAATCCAGGTAGTCAGGCCAGAGTGTCTCGCCCGCATCATAACTCGTGTGCACGGGAGAAGAGTATTATACTACTGCTGGCACAGGAATGAGAGACAGAACGGAGGAGAGTTTACGCAGACAAATGCTCCACTCTTGGCTCTTCTTAGGGGAGAAGAAATCAGGTCTGTTCTCCCCCAGCCCGACACATGTTAATTTACCAACTACTACCTGAGAAGTTCCCGAGTAATGCTTCCAAGGTGCTCCCTGTCTAGGGAGCAGGAGGGAGGGAGGGAGAGGCTGTGTCCCCCAGGGGAAGGGGCTCAGTGGAAGCTACACATCCATCCCACGGTGGAGGCTTGGAAGCTGCCAGGTGGCACTGTCTGCAATTCCACGGTCAACAAGGTGCCATTGTGAGCCTCTGCACCAAAGAGTGACAAAGTCAGACCTGTGCTCCAGCAAGGCAAGCAGGGTGTACCGAAGGGAGGAGGAAAGAAAAGCAGGAAGCAGGGAAGCCAGCCAGTGAGGGGGGGGGGGACAAGACCCCCACGAAAAGGTGGGGATTAAGAAGGGAGGTAGTGTTGCTGAGGACTGCCTAGGCAGGGAAGACGACCTAGTCTCCACTTCTGTGAGGATGGCTGGGAACGGTGATGCCACAGACAGGAACACAGGAGTCCCAGAAGCCAGCAGAGGGCCACGAAGGGGAGGAAAGTGCCCATGAGGAGCTGAAAACCCCTGACGGAAGTCAGACAAGCCAGCCAGAGCTGGAGGGAAGCTTGAGCAGGTGCTTCTCACCCCAGAAAAAGGGCCTTGTCCGCCCAGGCCACATGCAGCCCGGCCAGGTGGTTTCTGAGAGCCAGGGTGGTGGCTGGAGGGAGGGCCTGGGACTAGGTTCTGCAGCGGCTGGGAGTGTAAACAGGAGGGGAAGGAGGCTCACTCAACCCCAAAGGCTATACCTGACCTTCTTTCTCCTAGGTGCCTGAATTCCACGCTAGCCCTGAATTCCACACTACCTAGTAAGCTCAGGTTGGGGGGACTAGGAGGGAACAACACAAGGTGATACTCTTCTCCCACAAATATAGGAGAAGAGCTAGAAGTTAGAAAGACCCCATGTCTGGGAGGAAGCTCCCCCCAGGCCAGAGTGCAAGACCCCAGGGAGCACCTCACCCCACAAGTAGAAGATTAGCAAGGGATCTCAGTCCCCAGGGGTTCCAAGGCGGGCTGGGGAGGGCACGTGGGGAAGTGGGGGTGGGAGGGGTCCCCGGAGGGCACATAGATGCTACAGTCAGGAAGACTCCTGCACAGACAAGGGGTCGAAACCCCACCGTCACAAAGTGCCCCACGCCCTGGAGAGGGAGCCCCCACTATTCCGGTGGCTCCTCCAAGCCCCCGGAGCTGGGAAACTGAGGATCAGGGGATTATTCCAGCAAGCAGGAGGGGCCCTGACAGCAACGCCCGGGAGAAGGGGGCGCCCCGGTGCCCAGGCGGGGAGTCCCCCGACCAGGGGACCCCTCGGACCCCGAGCGGGCGCCAGACTTTTGGAGGCCACGGCCCGGGGCAGGGGGCGGGGAGGGGCGGAGAGGCGGTGGTGGCCGCGAGCCCCCGGGCCGCGCGCCGGCACTCACCCAGCGCCAGGCCGCTGGCGGCGCCCACGGCCGCCCGGAAGCGGTCCATCTGCGTGTTCGTCTTGCTGTCAGGCTCCCACATCACCTGGCACTCCAGGATCTCCTCCCGGCAGGCCCGCGGCTGCTTGGACATGGCTGCGGCGAGAGCGGCGTGCGCTGCGCTGGGACCGGGAACGGGGCTGGGAGCCGGCCAGGGGCTGCAGGCGGGGCGGCGGGGTTCCGGGGCCGCGAGTCAGCCGCGCGCGCCGGGGACTAGCAGCGCGACTGAGCGCGGCGCGGGCGCCGCCGCGGGATCCCCGGCCGGCCCCGCCCCCGTCAGGCCCCGCCCCTCTCTGGCCCCGCCCCGCCGCGTGTAACCCTCCGCCGGTGCCCAGCCTCGCAAAGGAGTGCTCGCCGTCGCGCCCTGCTACCTCCGGAACTGGAACCCGCGCGCGCGCGCGCGCGCGCTCGCAGTGGGTGGAGCTGCGCAGGCGCGTATCTCCCGAGTTCCCCATCCTTACCTGGGGCCTGAAGGGGTTAAAGCAGCCCGGAAAGCAGGGAGCTAGAGGCTGTGGCTCCTTCCTGTGCTCATTCATTCGCTATGGATTTGTTCTTCCTGCGGATTATTCACCGAGCGCCTGGTGGGTACCAGGCACCGTGCAGGGCTGTGCAGATACAGCAGTGAAGGAAGCAAGGTTCCTGCCCGGGGTCAACAGCAGAGAAGGGGTGGAGAAGATAATGCATACAATAAAGCATAGAGTACACCAATGAGTGTCGTATAAATAATACGTACACGGTTATCCATGTAATAAAAAGTATTAATTACTATGGAAAGAAAGCAAGGAAGGACAGAAAGAACGGAAGGAGGAGTGTTTCTTTTTTTTTTAAGATTTTATTTATTTGAGAGAGAGAGAGAGACAGAGTGAGACAGCATGAGAGGGGAGGTCAGAGGGAGAAGCAGACTCCCCATGGAGCTGGGACTCGATCCCAGGACTCCGGGATCGTGACCTGAGCCGAAGGCAGTCGCCCAACCAACTGAGTCACCCAGGCGCCCAGGAGGAGCGTTTCTATTTAAATAGAGTTGTCAGGGAAGAGCCCACTGAAAAGGTGACTTGAAGCAGGTGATAGGTGTAACGAGCTCTTCGGTCTCTGGGGGAAAGTTTTCAGGCAGAGATGACAGCAGGTGCAAAGGCCCTGAGGCAGGAGTGTTGACTGTGGTTAGAGAGCTAGTAAAGTGTCCAGTCTTTTTTGACTTGAGAGACCTGGGGTAGAAGATAAAGTCAATGAAGGAAGAGTAGGAGCACAATTGGCTCCTGAAGATCATGAAGACCAGTGGCGCCTGGGTGGCTCAGTGGGTTGAAGCCCCTGCCTTCCGCTCGGGTCATGATCCCAGGGTCGTGGGATCGAGCCCCGCATGGGGCTTTCTGCTCTGCGGACAGCCTGCTTCCTCCTCTCTCTCTCTGCCTCTCTGCCTACTTGTGATCTCTGTCTATCAAATAAATAAATAAAATCTTTAAAAAAAAAAAAAAGATCATGAAGACCAGCTTTTCACTGAGGGTTTTGAGCAGAATGGGGTCATGTTCCGACTATAGCTGTAATAGGAACTCCTCTGGCTGCTGAGTTGAGAATAGATTACAGGGAGCAGGTATATAAGCAGGGAGACCAGCAGGGATGATGTTGAAAGAGATGATGGTGGGGCACCTGGGTGGTTCAGCTGGTTGGGCATCTGTCTTCGGCTGGGGCCATGGTCCCAGGGTCCTGGGATCAAGTCCCGCATGGGGCTTCTTGCTTGGTAGGGACTCTGCTTCTCCCTCTCCCCCTGCTTGTGCTCCCTCTCTTTCTCTCTGCAAATAAATAAATAAAACCTTTAAAAAGAGAGAGAGAGATTATGGTGGCTGGACCAGGTGGCAGATGTGGAGATAGAAAAATGGGACTTGGGGTATATTTTGAAGGTTTATTTATTGCATTCCTACTGTATGTTGGTAGACACTGTGCTACAGACCTCCCTGTATTCCTAGTAACTTATTCTTAGAGCAACCCAGTCAGCTTCTCCCGGGCAGACTTTTTTTTTCCCCGGCATTGGGGTTTTATGAAGCAACCCCACCACTAAATCAGAAACAGCTTCCGTCTCTCAATCACCAAGAATAAAATCGGTTCTCATTTAAAACAGGATGCTTGCTATATAAACATGACTTCCAGAATACCTCATTCCCTTGACCTCCAAGTCCCAGGGCCAGCTCTGGTTCTGTGTTTCAGTTATCACCTTTGTGAAGGCATTAGTTCATCTTGACCCGGAAGGAGGGTCATCTTTGAGGGATTCATGTTTATTTCTTGGACACTGGAATGCAAATTCCACAGGAGCAAAATCCTTATTTCACCGGTTCACCACGGTTTCCAGAGCCTGATCCATAACAGGAGACCAAGAAACAGTCATTCATTCAGAAATGCCTAGCGTGTGCTTGCTATGGGCTAGGAAAGGAGGTTCTGCTATGTAAAGCATAGACCTCCTCTTCCTGGGGCATGCAAATCGGAGTTTCAGTAAGGGATTGGCCGATTCTCATGGAGTGGGCAGAGGGCTGGATTTATATGCCTGATGACCACTTGATTCATCCTTAATCCCTTCAGCCTGGCCCACCCAACCAGGCACAGCCTCTTTAGGGGAACCCAAGGGAGAGGTAAGCTATAGCCAAAATAACTGGGTACTGGGTCATCACCCTTTCAACACTTCGAGACACACACAAACCTTTGGAAATACCTTTACAGGCCTCACCTTGCCGTCCCATATCCTTCTTAACAAGATCAGAGAGGGGGAAGAAGAAGAGATTCAAAATAGTTCTTTGCATTTAAAATGGAGACATTGGGGCACCTGGGTGGCTCAGTCGGTTAAGCATCTGCCTTCCGCTCGGGTCTCAGTCCCGGGATTCTGGGATCGAGCCCTCCACCGGGCTCCCTACTCAGCGGGTTGTCTGCTTCTCCTCCCTCTGCCTATCACTCTCCCTGCTTGTGCTCACACACACTCTCTCTCTCTCTCACTGTCAAATAAATAAATAGAATCTTAAAAATAAATAAATAAGTAATAAAATGGGAACATTGCTGGAAGGGCCCTTCTTGACCAAGAAACTTACACTCTCTGTTGCGCGTGCAACCTTCCTTAAGTCTCTGCAATTCCCTCTTTCCCCTTGTACCTGATGCTTATTTTTGATTTAAGGATCTGGAGTACTTTTGTTTGTTTGTTTGTTTGTTTTTGAGACAGAGAGAGACAGTGCGTGCATGGGTGCATGGGGTAGGCCACAGAGGAAAAGGTAGAGAATCTTTTTTTTTATCATTATTTTAATCTTTTTTAAAGATTTTATTTATTTATTTGACAGAGAGAGATCACAAGGAGGCAGAGAGGCAGGCAGAGAGAGAGGGGGGAAGCAGGCTCCCCGCTGAGCAGAGAGCAAGATTCGGGGCTCGATCCCATGATCCCTGTGATCATGACCTGAGCCGAAGGCAGAGGCTTTAACCCACTGAGCCACCCAGGCACCCCTCTTTTTTTTTTTTTTAAGACTTGATTTAGGGACGCCTGGGTGGCTCAGTTGGTTAAGCGGCTGCCTTCGGCTCAGGTCATGATCCCAGCGTTCTGGGATCGAGCCCCACATCGGGCTCCTTGCTCGGCGGTGAGCCTGCTTCTCCCTCTGCCTCTGCCTGCCACTCTGTCTGCCTGTGCTCGCTCCTGCGCTCTCTCTCTATCTGACAAATAAATTAATTTAAAAAAATCTTTAAAAAAAAAAAAGACTTGATTTATATACTTGAGGGACATCATGTGAGAGTGACAGAGAGAGAGCACATAGGGAGAGGGAGAAGCAGAGTCTCCACCGAGCAGAGAGCCAAACTTGGGGCTTGATCCCAGGACCCCGAGATCATGACCTGAGCCAAAGGCAGAGACTCAACCAACTGAGCCACCCAGGAGCCCCAGAGGGAGAAAATCTTAAGCAGACTCCATGACCCTGAGATCATGATCTGAGGTGAAATCAAGAGCTGGAGACTTAACTCACTGAAGCACTGAGACGACCCTGGATTGGTACTATGTATACACCACACCCCCGACCTGTGCTCCCCCCTCCTGTTCTAGGTACTTCAAAACTTTTTTTTTTTTAAGATTTTATTCATTTATTTGACAGAGATCACAAGTAGGCAGAGAGGCGGGGTGGGGGGCAGGCTCCCCGCTGAGCAGAGAGTCTGATGTGGGGCTCAATCCCAGGACCCCGGGATCATGACCCGAGCCAAAGGCAGAGACTTTAACCCACTGAGCCACCCAAGCGCCCTGGTACTTCAAAACTTCTTAACAGAACACAGAAATTTGCCAGGCCAGATGCCCTCCCACTTCATCAGAGGGCTGACCTTCTGGTCATTTCTTTGGGATCCGCCCTGCTGTTCCCTCACATATAAGTTCACCCATATTCCTTTTTATTTCTTCCACCCTGGTGTGCATTAAGTTGGGCTTTCCATCTTTCAAAGGTCTCACTATTATAAGGTGATCATTAACCAATATAGGAAAGCATATTGGGTCCTCTGGGATACGTTGAAGGCAACTTCAAGAGAAAAGTATGAGTGTTTGGAAGTGGAGAAGAGTTTTCCAAAAAGGCCCAAACTGGTGGTCTGGAAGAGGAGTGCCACCATGGTCGGGGTACAAGTCAAGGCTATCTGAAAGTCCACATGGTTTTGAAAATATGAATCTCATTTTTCTCCTCTCTTCCCAAAACATGGTATTTCTCTGTCCACACAGAAAGAAATGCCATGATGCCATTGTGCAGCTGGAAAAGAAACCAAAATATCTGTCCTCAGAGAGACCGCTGGGAAGTAACACCAGCTCTGAGAGCTACTCACCTACTAGGAGCGGCACAAAATCCAACTTTGGAGTCTCTCCTAAGAGGATTGTGCTCAACCCAAGTGATTGTATCTTGACTTCAGGTGACATTAGAAAGTTTCATCACAGGCTTAAATGGACATCTTTTTTTAAACTGAGGGCTTCAGGAGCACTTGGGTGGCTTGGTGGGTTAAGCCTCTGCCTTTGGCTCAGGTCATGATCCCAGGGCCCTGCGGTTGAGCCCCACATCAGGCTCCCTGCTCAGTGGGGAATCTGCTGGTCCCTGTCCCTCTGCTCCCCACCACCCTTGTGCGCGCACTCTCCCTCTCTCACCTGCTCACTCTTTCTCAAATACATAAATAAAATCATTTTTATTTTTTTTTATTTTTTTTAAAGATTTTATTTATTTATTTGTCAGATAGAGAGAGAGCGCAGGAGTGAGTACAGGCAGACAGAGTGGCAGGCAGAGGCAGAGGGAGAAGCAGGCTCACCGCTGAGCAAGGAGCCCCATGTGGGACTCGATCCCAGGACGCTGGGATCATGACCTGAGCCGAAGGCAGCTGCTTAACCAACTGAGCCACCCAGGCATCCCATAAAATCATTTTTAAAATAAAGTAAGAGTTTTAGGGGCACCTGAGGGGCTCAGTGGGTTAAGCCTCTGCCTTCTGCTCAGGTCATGATCTCAGGGTCCTGGGATCCAGCCCCGCATCCGGCTCTTTGCTCAGCAGGGAGCCTGCTCCCTCCCCCCGCCCCCCTCCCCCGCCTCTCTGCCTACTTGTGATCTCTGTCTGTCAAATAAATAAATTCAATCTTTTAAAAATAAAAAATAAACTGAGAGTTTTAAAACGAAGCAAAATGAGGATTTTTCTCTCACTGGAACGAATATACTCTCACATAACTGAACACCATACATGTCTCATTAAGGACACCAAATCTGAAAGAAACTGTATTTAAAAATACATTCGTGGATGTTCCTCAATGTATCTTGAGACATTTAGGAGAACTGGAAAAATATTTAAAAGTAAAAACAAGAAGAAGAAGGAAGAGGAGGAGGAGGGGGAGGAGGAGGAGGGGGAGGAGGAGAAGAGGAAGAAAGAATGAAAAAGAAAAGAAAAGAGAAGAGAAGAACAAGAAAAAAGTTGGTAAATTTCACTTCTTTGGTTATTCTAAAATCAGTGTCCTTAGAAGACACGTCTAAGCCAGAGAGAGATGAAGGAATGGCAGTTACCCATCCAAGGAGGTTTGGGAGCAGAGTCACTGTTTACACCCCGGGGCGAGGCGCAATGGCAGAAGAGGGATGAGTTCCTAGTAAGCCCCGGTTACCCTCAAGTGAGTGAGGGGGGATTGAGAGCACAGATGTTTCCTCCGGCGGTCAGAATGACCGTGTTTAAGTATGAGGTTGACTCTCGGTCAGTTGATTGTGTAAAACCAGGCTGTGCTTCAACAGGGCCCTTGGAAATTGTCCCCCAGGGCTCAGTGTACCCACTGGCCACAGCGCACCTTCTCCTTTGCCTAACTGACTCGTGTGGGCACGCGACCAAATTCCGGCCCAGGAGCCCGGAGGGGCGTGTGTGGGGGCGATGCCCGGCGCCCAGTTTCCCCGGGGAGGGCGAGGTCCTTTTGCAAGGGGCTGCGGTGGGTGTTTGGGAACTCAATCGTCTAAGCAGGCGGTAGCGCCAAGTCCTGTCGCTGAGCTGCAGATCAAGCCTGTGACTAGCCATGGGCTTCCGGCTAAGTACATAGTAACTGTCCCCATGGTTTAAGCCACAGGGAGTCGGACTGGGAGTCAGACTGGAATAACTTGCCCCCCAGAACATTCTAACCAAAACAATCACCAAGGTCATTCCACTTGCGCTTTCCCCTGGAGGGGCTTGTGTTCACCTTCGCACCTTCATCACTGACATGAGACGGCCTAGAACACCTGATCAAAGATAAGCAGACTGGAGAAACAACCAGGGTGTGTCAGATCACCAAACTGGTTTCCCCTTATCCCTCTATCAGTCTGAACAAGCAGCCAACCCAGTACTGATCTTGGGGAGGAACCTTCCAGAGAGAGGACATAGTACGTGCAAAGGCCCTGAGTTATGCTTGGCACAGTCACATAGAAGCAGGTATCCGGACCTTGGGATGCCACCAGGGAAGGACTGTGGATTTTATTTAAAGTGTGACTAGAAGCCTTTGGAAAGTTTTGAGTCGGAGGGTGATGTGACATATACTTTGCATTAGTCCAGCTGCTGTGCCATAAGAGAGTGAGTGGGGTTCAGTTTGAGTGGGCTGGAGAGAGATAACGCAGAGGTTCACATGGGGTATCATGGGGCTCGACTAGGGTGGAAAGGTGGGAGATACTGAGAAGGGGAGAGAGAGGGAGAGAGAGATCCATGTACCTGTACATGAACATAAGCTCAGAGATACATCTTTAAATATCTATCTATACATAGAGGTATTTTCGAAGGCAGGCCACGAGGACATCGGGTGGGGTTAGATAGTAGATGGCAGTGCCTGGGGTCCAGACAGGATGAGAACAACTTCTGGTATAGAAGTGACTTTCCCCAAGTCATAACCAAAGGAGTAATGCTTAGGATCTGGTGGAGAAGAGACAAGAAGGGGTAATGAAACTGACATATTTCCATTTCCTACAGCTGCTGACACAGGAGGCTCTTTCGGGCTGGTCCAGGAGAAAGGTGAAAAGTGAGTCCAAACAAAGACTCAGCCAAGTTCCCTGAGTTCATCAGGCAAAAGGGTTGCTGGAGGATTTCTTTTTCTGGCCTCTGGGGTGTGATTGCCTCAACCCTCCCCAGCCACACACTGGGCTATGGAAATCCAGTGGAAGCCAGCTACCAAGGGCCAGATGTGCCTAAAGGGATGTCCCAGAGTTCAACCTTCCCATCTCCTCTCCGACCACAGAAGAAAGCAGAGGGGAAAATGTGGTCACAACGCAAGAAGAGGGGTACATAGCTGGTAGGACAGTCATCCAATGAATACCATGCAGCAGCCAACGGGATGCTCTGTAGATGGGGCAGCACAATGAACAGAATATTGAGCAAAAAAAGCAAGCCTCAGAAGTGTACAGACTTTTACAGGAAGGGAAAAAGCAGGCAAAACCCAAAATATCAGGGCACCTGGATGGCTCAGTGGGTTAAAGCTTCTGCCTTCGGCTCAGGTCATGATCTCAGGGTCCTGGGATCGAGCCTCGAATTGGGCTTTCTGTTCAGCGGGGAGCCTGCTTCCCTTCCTCTCTCTGCCTGCCTCTCTGCCTGCTTGCGATCTGTCAAATAAATAAATAAATAAAATCTTTAAAAAAAAATATCTGGTTTAGGAATGCATACATGTTAAAGAAACATAAAGAAATGTTTATCAATACTCAGGGCACAGGGTTCTTCTAGGAGAAGGGAATGAATTTAGGGAGGGGATTCCAAGATACTGGCCACGCCCTATTACACAGGATCGTGGGAACATGGTGCACACTTATTAATCTTTAAAATGTACATACATACCGGGGCACCTGGGTGCTCAGTGGGTTAAGCCTCTGGCTTTGGCTCAGGTCATGACCCCAGGGTCCTGGGATCGAGCCCCATTGGGCTCTCTGCTCAGCAGGGACCCTGCTTCTCCTCTCTGCCTGCCTCTCTGCCTACCTGTGATCTCTCTCTCCCTCTCTCTCTGTCAAATAAATTAATTAATCAAATATTTTTTAAAAATAAAAATAAATAGGGGCTCCTGGGTGGCTCAGTGGGTTAAAGCGAGGAGGACGAGGAGTAGGAGGACGAGGAGAAGGAGGAGGAGAAGGAGAAGAAGAAGGAGGAGAAGGGGGGAGGAGAAGGAAGAGGAGAAAGAACAAAAAAAAAAAAAAAGGAGAAGAAAGGGAAAAGAAAAAAGTAAATAACGAAAACCCTGGCAACATCAATGACTGTCTTATGTCACCAAGGCTGGACTGAAAACTTGTAAACAAACTTCAAGTCTATCAACAGGAGAAAGGCTAGCAAAGTGCAGTACACTCCAGACCTTGCAGTACTGTGTGCATCAGTTAAAAATAGTAAGATCGACCTACAAATAGCATAGTTCTCAAAGAGATGGTTCGGGAGGAAAAGCAAGTTGCAGAACAAGATCTACAGCTATAGAAAAATTCATGTAGGGGCGCCTGGGTGGCTCAGTGGGTTAAAGCCTCTGCCTTCGGCTCAGGTCATGATCTCAGTCAGGGTCCTGGGATTGAGCCCCACATCAGGCTCTCTGCTCAGCGGGAAGCCTGCTTCCTCTTCTCTCTGCCTACTTGTGATCTCTGTCAAATAAATAAATAAAATCTTTAAAAAAAATTCATGTAAAATACCACTTGTATTTAAAAATGTATATTTCTTCTTTGGCGTATGTAACATATATTCTCCACATTCTAGTATATGTTGTAGGAAAGATCCTGTAGGGGGTGGGGGATGGCCCCTCCAAAAGATATGTCCACCTGGAACCTGGGAACATGACCTTATTTGGAAAAAGCATCTTTGCAGATGTAATTAAAGCAAGGATCTTGAGATCAGATCATTCTAGATTGCCCACATAGCCCCTAAAGCTAATGACGAGTGTTGTATTCTTATTTATTTACTTTTCATTGTGAAAAGTGCAATGCCAGAATTGACCAGATTTACCAGTTTACCAGAAAATGATGTTTTATGGCATAATAGTTTTGATTTGACTCAGAGAATAAGCATTGCCCCCTCCCCACACACACCGGAGCTCACCAGCCAGGCGGAGCATAACGAGATGAGAACACTCAAAATTAACACTCAAGGTCTCCCAGCAGGATGTTCCTGAAGAGACTGAGTAAAAATATATTCGTGAGGCACATTTTCTATTCAATATTCAAGAAAAACAATCAGAAGATTAAAGGCTTATTCTCTGAATCGAATTCAAGACTATTACGCCATAAAACATCATTTTCCGGTAAACTGGTAAATCTGGTCAATTCTGAAAAAACCACCGAACTGGTTATTTGGCAAATTGATTTTTGAAGCCCTGGACAACCTCTGCTGAGACCACCTGGGACAGACGTCTGGCAGTGCTTCAAATGCTAACCCTCAAGCAGGCCCTCCCCGGCCAGCCAGTAACTATGTAGGCAAACCTCCCATCTTCTGCAGGAAATCTGCATAGGATTTAATTTTGCTTCCTTCACAGTACAAGTCTAAGTCATCTTGATTATTAATTTCTTCGCTTTTTAATCTTTATTTTTTGAAGACTTTATTTATCTATTTGTCAGAGGGAGAGCGAGAGCGCACAAGCAGGGGGAATGGCAGGCAGGAGAAGCAGGCTCCCCATAAGCAAGGAGCCTGACATGGGACTCGATCCTGGGACCTGAGCCATCCAGGCATCCTTAATCTTTTTTTTTTTTTTTTAAGATTTTATTTACTTATTTGACAAAGAGAGGGTGAGATAGCATGAGCTGTTGGGGGGCGAGGAGATACAGAGGGAGAGGGAGAAGCAGACTCCCCAGCGAGTTTCTTACAGCTTTCTGTGCGACACTCAGCTACTGCCCATCACCTACAACCTGGTGATATACTATGAACAGGGTTCTAGACAGTACTTAAACCTTATTAGCCTAGTATACTCATGGTGAAACAGACATTCCCACCGGCAAAGGCCTCATTTAATACTAAAGAGATTTAGATCAGCCATACAGGCCATCCAACAACACTTGCCATGGTTTCCCTCTGGCTTGTTTTTTTTTTTTTTTTTAAGATTTTATTTATTTATTTGTTAGAGAGAGAGAGAGAGAGTGAGCACAGGCAGACAGAGAGGCAGGCAGAGGCAGAGGGAGAAGCAGGCTCCCTGCCAAGCAAGGATCCCGATGCGGGACTCTATCCCAGGACGCTGGGATCATGACCTGAGCCGAAGGCAGCTGCTCAGCACCAACTGAGCCACCCAGGGGTCCCCTCTGGCTTGTTTTTAACAGGGCAAGGAAAGGCGACCAGATGAGATGACTGCCCACCCTCTGGCTTGATTTGGCTTCTTTCTCCTCTTAGGTAAGTGTAAAGTTCTCAGCATAGAAGCCAGACTTCCAAGGCAAAGGATATTGAAAAATACCACATCTCTGGAGGATTCTGCAGGCCCGAATGACGAAGGAAGGGGCTGGGTGGTATAATAAGATACAAAGAAGTCTACAAGGCATGTGGGTGGCACAGTGGGTTAAGTGTGAGGCTCTTGGTTTTGGCTCAGGCCTTGATCTCAGGGTTTTGGGATCAAGTCCCACTTGGGGCTCTTGGCCTGGCGGGGAGTCTACTTACCAATTCTCCCTCTCTCTCTGCTCCTGCTCATGCGCTATCTCTGTCTCAAATCAATACATCTTGGAAGGAAGGAAGAAAGGAAGAAAAAAAGAAAGAAAAGGAGTCTTGGGACACCTAGCTCGGCGGTAGCTTGTGACTCTTAATCTCAGGGTCCTGCCTTGGAGCCCCATGTTGGGTGTAGACATTACTTCAATAAATAAACTTTAAGAAGCAAGTAAGTCTTATTTTCGCACGCACACACTTCCCTTCCCTCTTTATTCCATCTCGTGCGCACGTAGTCCAAGGCCTCCCGAAGGCTGCCGCTTGTCTGGAAACCTTCCCCGGCCGGCCTATGTTGGTGCATGGGGTACGGTTCAAGGCAGCGCCCAGCCTGCCGGCTCGGGGCCGGTTCTCACCCGGAGCACCCTCCCCCGTGCGAATGACGTCCTCTGGCCTCCCGCAAGCTCCCAGACAGCAGCTGGTTCCCGCCCGCTGCTTCCCGGCTGCAGCGCCAGCTCCGTGCAGGCTCGCGAAACGCTCCGTGCAGGCTCGCGAAACGCTCCGTGCAAGCTCGCGAAACGCTCCGTGCAGGCTCGCGAAACACCCAAGGACGTGAGCATTCCGAGTCTCCCTCGTCGGTGTCATCAAGCCTGTATTGCGCACTTCTTTCGTGCATTTTGGGCAAGGAAAGCCTTTTATTTACTTGCATGCATGATTCCTCTTGGCGCTTTGTGGGTTGTGGGTTTTTGGTTCTTTGGGCTTTTTTTTTTGGGTTTTTTTTTGTGTGGTTTTTTTTTTTATGCATTCTGTAGGACGCCAGGCCAGAGTTCTGGGCAGCGCTGAAAGCCCCCTGCGGACAAGGCTGCCCGGAACTGCTCGTCTCTGCCCCGCCTTGGCGCGCCCGTGGCCGCGCCCACCCACCCGCTCGCCGGACCTCCCGGCCCCTCCCGCCGCCTCCAGGCGCTCGCGCCAGCCCGCCCCGCGGAAGGATCCGACCCGCCCGGCCGCACCACCCTCGGCCCGCGCTCTGATTGGCTGGCGGCGAGCTGGCCTCACATCAGCCCAGGCGGCCGCGCCGCGCCGAGCCGACCTGAGCACCAGCCAATCGGTGCGCGAGGCGCGCCTCTCAGCCAATCCAAAACGGGAACCGGAAAAAGGCGTGCCCAATCGGAGCTGGGCAGGAGGGCGGGGTCACCCTTCGACCGCGAAGACCGACCGCTGTCACCTTGACAACCCGGCCAGTCCCCGGGCGAGTTGGGCCTGTCCCAGCCGCCTGTCCACCGCGGGTCCTCCAGGAGTCTCCCTTGGCCTCCCTGCCTCAGCGCCTCGGGCTGCACTCGGCTGCGAAGAGGCAGGGACACGCTCGTTCATTCTGCTGTGCTGCTGGGGCGCCCGACTGTATTTATTTATAAATAAATAAAATCTTTAAAAAAAAAAAAAACTATGGCCGAAAATGCTAAAGTAGCATGGGAGATGATTTGACCTGAGCTTGCAGCTTCGGATGCTGCTAGGGCTCCCCACTGCTGCCCCCCTTTGTGGCTATTGTCGCCATTCTACTCTTTCAGATGTTTTCTTTTTGTGTGTGTGTTTTTTTAATTTTATTTATTTGGCAGAGAGAGAGAGGAATCACAAGTAGGCAGAGGGAGAGGAGGAAGCCATCTCCCTGCTGAGCAGAGAGCCTGATGCGGGGCTCGATCCTGAGACCCTGAGATCATGACCTGAGCCAAAGGCAGAGGCTCAACCCACTGAGCCACCCAGGCGCCCCTTTTAGATGTTTTCTAAACCTAGAGCTCTGGGTAGAAGAACAGGCACAGTTCATATGTGAACTGTCAGCTGTCAAAAATCAGCTTCTGCAAAAAAAAAAAAAAAATCAGCTTCTGTTATGATTATGATTATGATTATTTTTCGTTTTTGTCAGCTTTTATTTTTAAATAATCTCTACACCCAACGTGGAGCTTGAACCTACAACCCCGAGATCAAGAGTCACGGGCTGCATGGCCAGCCAGGCGCCCCCAGAAACAACTCTTTTTAAGGATGGTATCATTTTCTCACCGAGCCTATCCACAGGAACCTACCGTCATCGAACTAAAACACTCCGAGAAAAGCTTGGACACAGAAAAATAAATGTAAGAGAGGCCAGGATTTATTGTCATAATACAGGGTAAATTGCAGGCATTATCTTAGCACTGGTGATGAAAATATCATGTCAGCATCCTTGGGAGGAGCTCTGGATGCGGATCACATATTCTTTTCTTTTTTTAATATTTTATTTATTTATTTATTTATTGGACAGACGGAGATCACAAGTAGGCAGAGAGGCAGGCAGAGAGAGAGAGAGGAGGAAGCAGGCTCCCCGCCGAGCACAGAGCCCAATGCAGGACTCGATCCCAGGACCCTGAGATCATGACCTGAGCCGAAGGCAGAGGTTTAACCCACTGAGCCACCCATGCGCCCCACGGATCACATATTCTTGTATGAGATAATCTCTTTGTAGATGTTTCTTTTGCTAATTCTGTTCGTATTCCATCTCATGGCCTATCATTTACATTTTCCCAGTACGAGTATGTTTTATGATTTAATCAAGTTCCAATTCACAGTGGCCTTCTAATACTGAAATCAAGTGTGGACTTAAGAATGAAAAAATGTAATTCAGCAGTGATTGGAAGTAGCTGGCATTACGTTTTTAGCGATTGTAAGGATGGATCTCATAGCTGGCTCAGGGTGAACGGGCCCACATGCCTTTGCCTGCCACAAAACACAAAATCTTCCAGAAGAATAGCCCAAATCCCAGGGCCCGAAGGAAATCGGCCCTCCTTAAAGAGCCATGGGATCCAATACTACCCGTCAATCTTACTTCACTCCGTTTAATAATGCTTACCCTCAAATGAAACAAGATGGGATCGGGAGGGAGACAAACCATAAGAGACTCTTAATGTCAGGAAACAAACCGAGGGTTGCTGGAGGGGAGGGCAGTGGGAGGGATGGGGTGGCTGGGGGATGGACACTGGGGAGGGCATGTGCTACGGTGAGTGCTGTGAAGTGTGTAAGCCTGACGATTCACAGACTTGTACCCCTGGGGCTAATAATACATTATATGTTAATAAAAATAATTTTAAAAAATCACACTTACCCTCACTGTGTCACAACTAAAGTAGGACAAAGGAGGTGTTTAGAAAAAAATAAAATAACACAAGCGTATCCTTTAGACTTATGATGTAAATGGACATTTTCATTCCATCACCGATAGGTTGGTTTCAAAGTTTCTACGCTAATGGAAAGATGGAATGAATTAACAGCCTCGTTCCTCGAAAACTAGAGGCAAAACTGAACTCTTAATGTCATATTGTGTTTCTTCTGTTACACTGGATAATAAATAAGGTATATTGTTATAAGTTATGCTGTGTCATATGTATAATAATGTCACATTGTGTTACACAATAATGTTATCTTATTATATAATAATGTTATATTGTGTCATATAATAATGTTATATTGTGTCAAATGCTCATAATAATGTTATGTGTTATATTTTATAATAATGTTGTTATAAACTATCAGATTTGAACCAAATGCAACAACTTGCATGAAAGTCATAGAAACACATGTTTGTTTGTTTGTTTTAAGATTTTATTTATTTATTTGACACACAGAGAGAGAGATAGCGAGAGAGGGAACACAAGCAGGGGGAGTGGGAGAGGGAGACCAGGCTTCCCACTGAGCAGGGAGCCCAATATGGGGGCTCGATCCAAGGACCCCAGGATCATGACCCGAGCCAAAGGCAGACACCTAAAGAGTGAGCCACCCAGGCGCTCCACACCGGGGGACTTAATGTAAATAAATCACCTTAAGAAGTGCAGGTGGTCAACAAGGGAATGGCTAAGTAAATTATGGCATATCCACAAAATGGGATACTAGCCAAAGAATGTGACAGCTGGCTGAGATATATGTACAAAAATACCAGATTCCAGAAAAGAGTAGATAATATGCTATAGTTAGTGTTAAAGAATGGTATTTACATATATGCTTGTGTCATCACTGGCTATCCCTAGCAGGAGTCATAAGAAACTGGTGACAGGGGGTGCCTGGGTGGCTCAGTGGGTTAAAGCCCCTGTCTTCAGCTCAGGTCGTGATCCCAGGTCCTGGGATCAAGCCCCGCATCGGGCTCTCTGCTCCGCGGGGAGCCTGCTTCCTCCTCTCTCTGCCTGACTCTCTGCCTGCTTGTGATCTCTGTCTGTCAAATAAATAAATAAATAAATAAAATCTTTAAAAAAAGAAAGAAACTGGTGACAGGGGTCACCTTAGGGACAGAAAGGTGGTGGGCAGACCAGGCAGGAATGAGATTCCGGATTCACTGAACACAATTTCGTACCTCTGAAGTGTGTACTGTGAGCCACAAGCTTTGTGGCTCAGGACTGGGCATACTGCTTGTCACCCTACCCCATTCATATGTGCAACCCTAAGCCCTAAGCCCTACCCCGCAGTGTGCTAGTATGAGGAGGCGGGGTCTTCGGGACATGATGAGGTCATGAGTGTGGAGCCTCATGGGTGGGATTAGTGCCCTCCTACAGGAGACCCCAGAGAGCCCCCTCACCCCTTCCACCACATGAGGACACAGGGAGAGAGGACTGTCACCTATGAGCCAAGAAACGGACCTCACCAGGCACTGACTCTCTGGC
This sequence comes from Taxidea taxus jeffersonii, assembly GCA_003697995.1. Classification (NCBI taxonomy): domain Eukaryota; kingdom Metazoa; phylum Chordata; class Mammalia; order Carnivora; family Mustelidae; genus Taxidea; species Taxidea taxus. Next base: position 171,871 of record ML104364.1, read on the forward strand.
TCCTTGACTTCCCAGCTTCCAGAACAGTGAGAAATAAATACTTAGGGCCCCCCCAGGTGGCTCAGTGGGTTAAAGCCTCTGCCTTGGGCTCAGCTCATGATCTCAGGGTCCTGGGATGGAGCCCTGCATAGGGCTCTCTGCTCAGCGGGGAGCCTGCTTCCCCCTCTCTCTCTGCTTCCCTCTCTACTTGTGATTTCTGTCAAATAGATAAATAAAATCTTTAAAAAAAAAGAAAGAAAGAAATATTTATTGTTTAAGTCACCCAGTCTGTGGTACTTTCACTATAGAAGCCCAAAGAGAGTAAGGCAAGGATCTTTTTACACTCCTTTAACTTACTAGGGATCCCAAAAGCTTTTGTTTCCCAGGTTATATCTATCCATTAGGATTAACAATAAAGTTAGAAATAATTTCACAAAATTTGGGGCGCCTGGGTGGCTCAGTGGGTTAAAGCCTCTGCCTTCAGCTCGGGTCATGGTCTCAGGGTCCTGGGGTCGAGCCCCACATCGGGCTCTCTGCTCAGCAGGGAGCCTGCTCCCCCCCACCCCCCGCCTGCCTCTCTGCCTACTTGGGATCTCTGTCTGTCAAATAAATAAATAAATAATCCTAAAAAATTTTTGAAAAAAAAAAAATAATTTCACAAAATTAAAAATAAAAAGTGAGAAACCAACCAATACATATATCAATTTAAAAATAACAACGGTAGCGGTGCCTGTCTGGCTCGGTCTGTTGAGCGTCCGATTCTTGGTGTCAGCTCAGGCCACAATGTCAGGGTCTCGAGAGCCAGCCCGGTGTAAGCTCCCTGCTGAGTGTGGGGTTGGCTTGAGATTCTTGCTCTCCCTCTCCTTCTGCCCCTCCCCCACTCTAGAAAATAAAATAACAGTGATAAACCCAGAGCACACTACCATAAACATATTTGTATGAAAAACACGTGTACTTTGGGGGGGAAAATATCACAAGAGTAGCATTGGTCTACATGTCTGCTAATCTCAATGTCTATCTCAATCAAAGACTGCTGGCTTATCAGTTACAATACCCTATCTGGTAGCCCCTGGAAAACCCCTTTGTATGTTCGTGACACAGTGAGAGTAGAAAATGCAAATGACTAATTATTAGTAGTATTTTATGGAACTAGAGGAACTCGGACCACACTCAGAACTACAGGCCTATCTCAAGGAATGAATGAACTATTTCCAAGCCTCCAAGGAAGGGCTCCTCCATCCTAAAATAAAATAATATATATATTTACATATATTCATATGCATGTGGGGGTAACATTCAAATGATCTTACACAATTCACACAGGGTGTTCTAAGCAATACAAGACAAGGATCTGGAAACAAAGGGAGGCAATGCTGCAAGTCTTTTTGAAATCTAAGCTGATAAGAGCACAATTGGTTTTGTCTGTTTTCTGAGGCAAGAAAGATTTCACTCTCCCTGCCACGACAAGATCTTAAATCCTAGTAAAACAATGGTCTCTTTGAATAGAATAGGGAATCCTGAGACCCCTGAAAAACATACATATCCAGAAGATACCAGTCCCAGCTGGGAATTCTCCTGAACGTCTAATAACCTGTAAGGGTACGTGAAGCTCCGGCTTTCCCAGCGCAGCTGGAGACAGGAGAATCTCCAAAGGCACGTATCTGCAAATTCTCAAACTGTCGGGAGGAAAGACTGCTCTGTGTAAACGCTGATAGAACAGAAGGGGCTCTCCATGCCTCCACGAGAGGCGTGCAGGGATGCTGGACATGAAATCAGAGCCCCCGGGCTTCAGTCCCGGCTCCCCACCCTCCCTTACTGTGCCACCTTATGCAAGTCACTTAACCTCTCTGGGCCCAGGCACAAAACAGGAATTCATTGTAAGGCTTAAATTTTGTTTAAATCCAATAAGCCATAAAAGAAATACTGTTGATCTTTGCTCCCAGCTGTCACCTTCAGAGTAGAGAAGATGGTGGTTAATTGGGTTTGGGTTTTTTTTGTTTGTTTGTTTAAAGAAATCTCTACCCTCATGTGGAGATCAGGAGTCACATGCTCCACCAACCAAGTCAGCCAGGCACCCCTTGAGGGTTTTTTTTTTTTTGATTGTTAGGATTTATAGATATTGTTTCCTTAGGGTCGTCAATGAATATCTCCGTTGATGCAAGTTGAAAAAAACAAAACCACACAAAAAACCCCTCATGAAAGCTACAGCTTCTCCAGGAGGAGGAAGATCCTGGAGTGACTTCTGCCTTTAGAGAGGTAGCCTGAAAGACTGGGCTCTCACCCAGGTTCCCCCAGGACTGGCCATTTGACCTTGGGCAATGTTTCTCAACCTCTCTGAGCCCCGGTGTTCCCCTTTTCATTAACCAAGATAATCCCTTCTTAGCAAAGTGGTTGTGTAATTCCAACAAGCTGGGGCAGGTAGAGCCCCGCTGAGCCAGACACAGAAGGCTCTTAGGAACATTCAGCCACCACTCCTCTCTCATCACCTCCTACAGCGACCTGTGGTGCTCTTGGTCCTGAACATTTATCTAAAGGAAAGCCATCTCTCTGCTCGCAACACTCTGCCACCAAACGTGTGTTGTCCTTCGCATTAAGCAATTCTGACCCTGGCCACCCAGAATCAGGGCAGACCCCACGGGAGCGGGGTCCCACAAAACCTTCTCTCGCCTTCAGACGTCAATCCCAAGTTCAGGGGCCCCGGGGTTGCCCTCACTTCTTTTCCATTTGGTGACAAATCAGAGGTTCCTTGGCTACCTCCTGGGGTTCAGTGATTTGCTAGGCTGGCTTGAGAACCCAGGGAAACACTTCATGTCCTATTACTGGTTTATGATGGGATGATTGAAGATGACCACCTTCAATGGAGATGATACCTTTCAGGAAATGAACTTTGTTTTGTTTTGAGAAAAAACTGACCACACCAAGTATTGGTGGGGATGCAGAGGAACTAGAATTCTCATACACAGCTAGGGAGAATGTGGGTACGAACCCCTCCGAAAGCGTTTTTTTGACAAATAAAACATATGCCTATTATAGGATCCAGCCATTCGGCCCCTAAGGGTTTACCCAAGACAAACGAAAGAAAATGTTCATACAAAGATCTGCACATACATGTCCACGGTAGCTTTACTTGTAATGGCCCCAAACTGGAAACAGCCCAAGTCCATCAGCAGGCGAATGGAGACACCCAAGTATGTTCATGCCGTGGAATGCGGACCCAGCAGTAAAAGGGAGCGAGTTACCCGCACACACGACCTGGATGCATTTCAAAATAAGTATGCTGAGTCAGACAGAACAGGGTGGAAAAGCAGGCACCCGCTGTTTGATTCCATTTATGTAAAATGCTAGAAAATGCAAGCAAATGCGTAGGGACAGAGAACCGATCAGGGGTTGCTTGGGAACCGGGAACTGGAGAGAGCCAGGAGGAGAGCGGGGAGGTTCAGAGGCGGCGACAGAAGGGACTTTGGGGGTGGGGGACGTACCTCTTTTCTTGATGGTGGCCATGTTTTCACAGGTACAGAAATATACCCGAAGTGATCAGACTTTATGCCTGAAACATACCTGGTTCATCGTATGTCAATCGGGCTTCAGTAAACCTGGTTTTTTGTTTTGTTTTGTTTTTTAATGAAACAAACAGCATAGGAGCCCAGACTGGGGACAGGTGCCAAGGGGTGTTAAGTAAGCCACCTGCTGGCTGGAGGGAGCTGGCGACTTTTGGCAGAAGGGAGAGTGGCAGTGGAGACCGTAAACCGAGGCCAGGTGGGAGGGGGGCAGGCACCTGTGCCCTGCGTCCGTTGCTCTGTTGAATCAAGCTCCTCAGCCCAGCCCAGCCTCACCCGACAGCGCCTTGTTTCAGTTAATGTTCTCCTGGATCCTGGGAGACCTGCTCCCACCCTCCACTCCCACCTACGGCTTCACCCGATCTTTTTTTTTTTTTTTTTTCAAATGCATTCTTGCAAAACAGTCAATCACATATATTAATTCACTCAGATGGACAATGTTTTCATATCTCCCTCGGGTTCCGACTTTGTCCCCCAAGCGCTGCTGCTGAGGCTACTCACGGCTGTGCTGTCTTCCCATGGTGTGGGGTCCCCGCCTCTAGGCTGCTCTGTCTCCCAGGGGTGGGCCACCCACCCTCCAAATTGCACACCCACCCACCCACCCAGGAGCAGTGCTTTTGGGTCGTGAGTGTATTTAACTGGACTATCCTATTACATCTGCTCCTGAATATTTGCTGAGGACATGATGTTTAGGGCCCACGAAAGCATCTTGGTTCAGGATGGGACGGAGGGGTAAACATCTGTTGCAAAACCCAACATGGGTTGCCGGAACTCACAGATAAAAATCTAGGATTCCCAGCTACAGCTGAGTTTCGGGTAAGCAACAAATACTTCTTTACATGTAAGTGTATTTCCTGCCATTTTTGGGAAATACTTATAAAAAATATCTGTTGCGGGGACGCCTGGGTGGCTCAGTGGGTTAAAGCCTCTGCCTTCGGCTCAGGTCGTGATCTCTGCTCAGTGGGGAACCTGCTTCCTCCTCTCTCTCTGCCTGTCTCTCTGCTTACTTGTGACCTCTGTCTCTCAAATAAATCAACGAAACCTTAAAAAAAAAAGTATCTGTTGCTTATCTGAAATTCACATTTAATTGGGTGTGTCTGTCTTTTATCTGGTCACCCTCCCTCCAACTGAACATATCAAGATTGCTGGACTCTTCTCGGACTGGGGAATAGAAACATAAAATCGCCATGACATGTCAAAACTGGGGAAGACTCCACAAATCCTTGGTCAGAAGGAAGGAAACATATTTAAGAAGCCTGTACAACAAAATTACAATAAACATTTATTAAGCTGTAATTTTCACAATATTTTCATTCTGTTCTGAAATCGGTCTACAAATATCTCTACAGAACATGAAAGCCAGTGATTTAATAAATAGGAGGAATGTAAGTACCATTTTGCAAATAAAATAAGCCTTATACATTTATGTCTATATTGGATAGTCATGGAATCAGTTTTCCCAAGGCTTATGGAACTAAAGTGTGCACACATCACATACACACACACACCACCATACTCAAATCAAATGGATTTATATTAAGTGTGAAATCAAAGGCTGTAGAAAATTCATAACCAGATACACAGAATAGGAACTGTCATGAATACACTGCTGATAACACCATACCTTACAAGTATGATTTCCAGTTAAGAGGGGAAATAATTGCTTCGCCGGATTTTAAGTGAGCGCTAATCACCGTCACCATCACAAGAAATCAATTTAATTACACGGTATCCAGAGATTTTAACACACATGCGAATATTAAAGCTGACACTATAACAAAACCTTTAAATCCGCTAAATGACGTTGGAACATAGGGTCAATGACACCGTTAGCTGCCACAGGTTTTCGGTAGACGGATGCAAATGACAGTCAGCTTTTTATGCCACTGCAGTGGAAAAGCCGGTCCTGGTGCATCGCCTGCAAATCGAGGAATCATCGAGGAGGAAAGCACAGAATTCAGTGCGCTGAACACGGTTTGTTTATCCCAGATATTGTACATCATCTCGATGGCTGTCCAGTACTAATTTTAAGGGTACTGTGTTAGATCCTGCCAAAAATATATATATATATATAACTCTATTCACTATTCACAAGTGAGGAGCGAAAGTCCAATTACTTAGATGACAAACAAAACTTTGCAGAATGGAAATATATATATACTTTTTTTTTTTTAAGTTGGGGATGGGGGATAACATCTTAGGGCCTTAGAAAGTCCTTCTACCGTGAGCTTGTGGGTTAAGTTGGACAATTCAAACCCCATCGGGGAGGGGTGATCAGGTGTCAGTCAGGTAGAGCAGCTTAAAAAGCAGCAGGAGGTGTACAAATGAAGGGTCTTGGGACTGCCACCAGGGACAGGCTGTATTCACCGTGTTTTCGGTGCCGCATTGGCTATGCGACCTTATTCTCACCTTCCCTAAGGCTGCAAGCCAGAGACAGACTAGCAGCCGGCCTGGTTTGCATCTCCACCCCCACACCCCGAGCCAGCCCTCAGGGCTGTGCAAAGTCCTAGTAAAATCCCCCCAAGCACTGACCCTGACTCTGCACGTCTGCCCTTGGCTCCCAGGAAGGGACGCTCAAGCCTGGTCACCGGCCACCACCACAGGCTTTAAGCATGGACCCCCTTCTCCGCTTCCCGACCCTGAGCTCGACGGGCTTCAGGGGGCTCTCCGTGGCACGCGGTGCCCGTTGGCTTTAGGGAACTGTGTGATAAACCTTCTTTCAATGGCATTAGCCTCCCGCGTCGGTCACCCAGTCACCTTCGTCAATAAAGACCCCGGCACGATGCACAAGACCAGCTTTCGAGAAATCCTATCGCTGCCCTTTGTTACCAGAAGTGATGTGGGGTATCGCTGAAACAGCCCCAAGCCCCCAGAAGGCAGAGGCCCCCACTCCCAAGCGCTCCGGGGAACGTATGGCTGGAAGGCTGGAGGGCCGCAGAAACACCTTGGCTAACCCATCAGGGAAGCGGTCATTGCCAACACCGACTCCGGAGCTGCCGCACAAATCCAGCCAGTTAGAGCTGGTCCTTTCTCTTTTCTGCCCTTGGTGTGTGTCGGGACACTGAGGCACTGGGAAATAAACACTGATGAACTTTAAGAGATCCAGAAAACGGAGTCGGCATGGCCACCCATTCACAGTAGTTCTCATCGGGATTGTTTACGTCACATTGAAGGAAGTGTTGTACTCATATATTCTACGCCCTGGGAGACATTAAAAAAGGGTTTCGCTTCCAGGTATGAGCTATGGTACAAAAATACATTTTTTTTCCATGTACAAAAGAGAGGGAAAAGAAAGAGATGGGGAGCTCTGGGAATAGCCAAGTACCCTAACAAGCTTCCATGGAAGGGAAAAAAAAAAAAAAGAAATCCCAAACCATCTGGAGGTACGAATATGCCTGAACAAAAAAGCAAACGTGGGCATCAAAGAACAAGAGTTATCCAGATCTAATAACCACGATTCCTACCAGAATTTCAAATTAACGTTCTGCCCTAAAGTGATACACCTGTTTAACTCTAGGTTCTTTCACTGAAGATAAAGCCATCTTTCATCTGAGTGCATCAGACTCTAGGACCGGCCTCGGGGCCCACACTTGGCTCACTGGGTCAAAGGGGTACATTTTCCCAGCAGCAATTTCTAGTCTCAACGCACCGGGGCCCAGGGGCACGAGGCTCCCTGGATTCGCTGGAGGTTCCCACGGCGTTCCTGCCGAGATCACAGGTTAGCACAGTGCCCTTCCGGCCTCGCGCGGGAAGGGGGCAGGGGGAATGGAGTGGAGATTCTATCCAGACCTGGGATAGCGGGGGACTTTAAAGCTTCGTGCACCGAAGGCCAATTCTCCCCTGGCCAACGTTGGCAAAGCCGATGTTTTACCCAGTACACAGAAGCCAGATGCACAAAAGGAAGGAGAGCAAGGACCGCCTTCTGGAGTTGTTTTTTAGACACTGTGCTAAGATAGATTTGTCTGGAAGTATCTGAATGGCAAAACTGGAACTGCTCCAATCCAGAAAAACCACAGGCTCGATGCCCATGGAAGAAGGCTTGCCTGAGCACAGCCAGGAGAAGGACAGGTGTGCGTTCCAGGAAACGAACCGAATGCAGCCGAGCTTGGGTCCCATTATGTGCACCTTAGAAAGAGAAGTTCCACCAACACCCTCAAAAACAGCTGCTTTTGCTTTTCAGAGATTTGCAACCCCCAATGAAACCTCCCGGGAATTCCGCACAAGAGTTGTCGGACAGCTGGGTTTTCTCCAGAATGCTATGTGAACCGTGGGGTCGTGGTTCTGCCCAATCTGAGAGGGGTCTCTGCAAATCTGCGTGCAGGGGCTCCAGGAGGGGACCCCTGGGGCACAGAGCTGGGCAGGGAAAGATTGTGGAGGGAGTCACAACCCTTGGCAGCCTTCAAAACTGCCTTCCGGCAAAGCTAGAGCCTCCCTTCCTTGCTGTGTGTTCCCTGGTGCTTATCAAAAGGTGGGGGGCGAGACTAGGGCATTTCCCTGCACCCCTGGCCGAGCCTCCCAAGGCACCCCAGCAGAGACCCACCCCACCGCCGTCTGCCCAGTATGCCCCTCTCTGCCCCGGGGCACCACCTAAGAGGAGGGCACCGCAGACTTCAGACAGAAAGCACCTGACGCGCGGATCGTAAAAATTTCAGGAAAAATAATTCGGATCTTCTCCAAGGTGTGTTTCTTGCCACTAATCGTTCCTGAGAATGCCTTAGAAGCAGCCATGGACTTGGAAATGTTATTAGCTGCTCCGATTTGCTCTTCTTTCATGGTCCCGAGTCCACCAAAACCACAGGGGAAAAACAACAATCCTGGAGGCCATACCTTCCCTCTAGAGGTCCAGCTGGTGGACAGTGACGTGAGGGCATCACACAGACTCCTGATGGAGGGAGCTTTGGTGCTCGCTCACGTGGCTCTCGGCATCAAACCCCAAAGACACTTCTTTGCCCGGTCCTTGAATTCTCCTTTACAAAAGGAAGGAGGTTAAAATACATCGAAGTTCAGAAGGAAACAAAACAAAGCAAAACAACCCAAAACCCCAAACCGAGTAATCTCAGGTTTTCCACGAAGAATAATCTTTTCTTTTAGAAAGAGAGTTGACAGGGGCCTGGCCGGGGTCACTAGGACCCAAAAGATGTTTCGTTTCGTCCTGGACCCCAACTGCCCACACCCAGGACCCACAGCATCCGTCCGCTAAGTCACCATCAACCGCAAATGACATCCGAGGAAGCCCAGGGCTTTGGAGCACGACGATCATGCACACAGACCTCCCCCACCGACCCCTGTGCGGGGGACCCAACTCCAGCGTTGGAGCTGGTCCTCGAAAGTGTCCAGTTAGCATACCCTTCCCCTCGGGGTCAAGTCTGATCCGCCTTTATTAAAAAACCTTACAAAAGATGTACCGAAGTGCTTGAAAAAATTAACTTTATGCTCTATGCACAGATAAACTCTTCCTGTACAGCTAATATGGTTATATCCTTTGTTTAAAAAATACTCTTCCCCCCTCCCCCACTAGTGACACTTCGTGGGTAGTTCCACACAAACGATCCCGCCGTGCCTCGGGGAACGTGTCCTCGGGGTCGACACGTGGCCGGAAAGACCCTCACGAGCGCCACCCGCCGTGCTCGGGAGTGTTTATTGAAATTGCTTGGGGTTTGGTGCTCTCTTCTTCCTTCTCCGCTTCTGTCTTCTGAGAGAGGGCGCTGGCGTGAGGGGACCCGGCCGGCCGGCTGATTGTCACTTGCCGTTGGCGCGGTCCAGACTCTCCAGAACCTTGTTGAGGCGGATGTTGAGCAGCCTGACCTGGCTCTCCAGGTGCTCCAGCTTTTCCTCTACGCTGGGGCCGCTGGGCCCGCTGCGCCAGTAGAAGCCCATGGGCCCGGTCATGAAGTAGATGGCCACCACGAAGCAGAGGGGCAGTATGGCGTTCTCCGGCTCCCCCTCGTACTTGTGCAGCACGTACACGCAGGACATGGAGAACAGGATGACCCGCGCCACCCAGAAGAAGCGGCCGAACACCACGTGCAGGAGGCTGAAGGTCAAGCCCAGGGTCAGCGACAGGAACCAGTAGGCCAGCAGGACGACGCCCACCAGGAGGAGGGCGCGGGCCGGGCTGTTGGCCACCGAGGCCGGGCTGAAGTACTGGGACAGGTTCGACACTGCGGGACAGAGAAGAGGGACAGTGGTCCGGTCACAAGGTGCCAGGGCTTTCTCTCCAAGCGGGGTCTGTTTGGGCAGCTTGGCTTCCTTGCTCGGTGTTTATGACACGAGGTCCCTGAAGTCGGCTGCCTCGAGATCTTTCGTGCTAAGCCCTGGGAGAAGATCACCTGCCGTAGCCTGAGTTTAAAACGCCCTTTCATGGCAGGGCGGAGCTTACACACTGTCCTGGGATTTCCTCCCTTCCTGTCTTTCAAAGTCACAAATGGCCAGTTTTAGGCTGGTTATGGGGCTGCCTAGGATGAAGGCCTTTCCGGCCTCCCTCATAGCTACAAAACTGAGCTTTGGTCAAGGAGATGTTTTGGGGTGGCCTCAAGGGGTTTTTCCTAAAAGTAGCCAGGAATGTGCCCTTTACCTCCTTTTCTTCTGCCTGCTGGAATGTGGATGCGATGGCGGGAGTGGGAGCAGCTGTCTTGGGCCATGAAGTAAGGGACGTAGCCTATTGGGGAGCAATAAGATGGAAGGAGCCTCCGTCCTGAGATAATGTGCTGCAAACCACCTACCTGCCTAACCACCTACCTGTGAACTTTCACATAGAGAAATAAGCTTCCATCTTGTTAAAGCTGCTGGTATATTAGATCTCTTACTCACAGCCAAACCTAATCATACGTGATGTTCCATCTTAAACATGGAGTGAAATGGAGGAGATGTATCTTCTGTGTGCCCGACTTAAGAAAATTTTCAAACAGAAAAGTTACAATGATAGTAAGATAAATACTCCTATTGAAACCACTAGGTTAAACAGTTGTAAACGTTTTACCATACTTTGTTTTGTCACACACTTTTATTTTTTTTACCGAGCCATTTTAAAGAGGCAAAAGATCATACTTCAGCATGCATATTTTTTCCGGTTTTATTAAAATATAACTGAAATAAAGCACCATATAACCTCAAGCTGTAAAGCATGACTCATTACATATATTGGGAAATTATTACAATAAATGTAATTAACATTCATCACCTCATTTAGATACAAAAAAATTTTTTTCTTTTCTTGTCCTGAGAACTCTTAGGATCTACTACTCTCTTAATAAGTTTCAAATATGGGGCGCCTGGGTGGCTCAGTTGGTTGGACGACTGCCTTCGGCTCAGGTCACGATCCTGGAGTCCCGAGATCGAGTCCCGCATCGGGCTCCCTGCTTGGCGGGGAGTCTGCTTCTCCCTCTGACCTCTCTCCTCTCATGCTCTCTCTCTCTCAAATAAATAAATAAATAATCTTTAAAAAAAAAGTTTCAAATATACGATGTAGCAGAGTTAACTATAATCAACACGTTGTACATTACCTCCCTGCACTTATTTATCTTTTAATTAGAAATTTGTACCTTTTGACCATCTTATTCCAATTCCCTCACCCACTGTCTCCTGCCTCTGACCACAAATCTGATCTTTTTCTATGAGTTCTTTTTTAAGATTCTTCATATAAGTGAGATCATACAGTATCTGTCTTTCTCTGACTTATTTCACTTAGCAAAATGCCCTCACGTTCCATCCATGTTGTCACAAATGGCAGGATTTCCTTCCCTTTGATGGCAGAGTGATATTCCATTGTATACAAGGACCACTGCTTTACCCATTCATCCGTCGATGGACACTTAGGTCGATTCTGCGTCTTGGCCGTTGTAGATAATGTGGCGATGAACACAGCAATGCACACGTCTCTGGGACGTAGTGTTTTCACTTCCTTTGGGTATATTCCCAGGAGCGGGATTGCTGGATGACATGGTAACTCTGATTTTTAATTTTTTCAGGAACTTCCATACTGTTTCCCATAGTGACTGCCCTAATTGAGAATCCCACCGACAGCGCCCAAGGAAGGGTTCCCCGCTGCACACATCCTCACCAGCATTTGTAATCTCGTCTTTGGGACAGGAGTCGTTCCAGTAGGCGTAAGATGGTATCTCGTGTTTTTGATGTGCACTTCCCTGATTAGCGATGCTGAGCACCTTTTCATGTAAGCACTGACTGTCTGTATGTCTTCCTTGGGAAAATGTCTGTTTGGGTCCTTTGTTCGTATTTTAATCAGACTGTGGGTTTCTTGTTCTTCAGTTGTAGGAGCTCTTCATATATTTTGGGTATTAACCCTGTAACAATTATTCGATTTGCAAATAGTTTTTCCCCACTCCGTAGGTACTTTCCATTTTGTAGATTGCTCCTTCTGCCATGTAGAAGTTTCTCGGTGTGATGTGGTCTCACTTGTTTATTTTTGCTTTGGGTGTCAAATTAAAAAACAAAACAAAACGAAAAAACCACCAAAAACCATTGCCAAGACCAAGGTCAAAAAGCTTACCACCTTAGGAAAAGAAAAAAATGAAACAAGATGGGATCGGGAGGGAGACAAACCAAAAGAGACTCTTAATGTCATAAAACAAACTGAGGGGGGTGGGGGTGGGAGAGGGGTTGGGAGAGGGGGGTGGGGTTACATTATATGTTTAAATAAAAAAGCTTAAGAAAAAAAAAGAAATTAAAACAACAACAACAACAACAACACAAGACAGGCTAGAGTTACCATAATAGGAAACGTTGACATATAATTAAAGCAGAGGCCAATATTTATGTGCTTTTTCTCTGCAACAGTTTCATTAACAATATCTTAAGCTATTGTATGGACTTAAATTTCTGATGCTCTTGGCATCCATTCATAAAAGGAGGTTTTATTTAACTTTTAAAGGTTTTTCCAAATTACAGAACATATGCACAACCACCCCAAACATTTGCATAGCAGTGTTCGCAGCAGCATTATAATAATTATTATAATAGCCTACGAGTGGAAACTCCAAATGTAAAGTTACTAAATTTAGTAAATAAAAACCTAAAATGTGTGGCTCCATTCGAATTTCAGATAAAAAAAAAAAAAAGCTTACCACCTGTTTTCTTCTAGGAGTTTTATGGTTTTTGGTCTTAGATTTAAGTCTGTAGTACATTTTGAGTTCATTTCTGTGAGGGGCATAATATAGGAGTCTGGTTTCATTCCATTACACGTGAATATCCAGTTTTCTGAGCATTGTCTATTAAAGACACCGTCTTTTCTCCATTGAGTGTTCTTAGATCCCTTGTCAAATACTAGTTGACCATAGATCCCTGGTTTATTTCTGTGTTCTCAGTTCTCTTCCATTGGTCTGTATGTCTGTTTTAACCCCAGAATTATGCTATTTTGATCATTCCTGCTTTAAAATACAGCTTGAGGGGCGCCTGGGTGGCTCAGTGGGTTAAAGCCTCTGCCTTCGGCTCAGGTCATGATCCCAGGGTCCTGGGATCGACCCCGAGTAGGGCTCTCTGCTCAGCAGGGAGCTTGCTTCTTCCTCTCTCTCTACCTGCCTCTCTGCCTACTTGTGATCTGTGAAATAAATAAATAAAACCTTTAAAAATAAAATACAACTTGAGGGGCACTTGGGTGGCTCAGTGGGTTGAAGCCTCTGCCTTCGGCTCAGGTCATGGTCTCAGGGTCCTGGGATCGAGCCCCGCGTTGGGCTCTCTGCTTGGCGGGGAGCCTGCTTCCCCCTCCCTCTCTCTGCCTGCCTCTCTGCCTACTGGGATCTCTGTCTATCAAATAAATAAATAGGGGTGCCAGGGTGGCTCAGTGGGTTAAAGCCTCTGCCTTCAGCTCGGGTCATGATCCCAGGGTCCTGAGATCAAGCCCCGCATCGGGCTCTCTGCTCAGCAGGGAGCCTGCTTCCTCGTCTCTCTCTACCTACTTGTGATCTGTCTGTCCAATAAATAAAAGATAAAATAAAATATTTTATAAAAAATAAATAAATAAAATATTTTAAAAAAATATAATAAAATACAACTTGAAATTAGGAAGTACCACTTAGATCTTCTTTCTCACGACTCCTTTGGCTAGTCAGGGTCTTTTGTGGTTCCATTAAATTTTAGGATTTTCTTCTATGTTGGTTAAAAAAAAGCCATTGAGGGGCGCCTGGGTGGCTCAGTGGATTAAAGCCTCTGCCTTCAGCTCAGGTCATGATCCCAGGGTCCTGAGATCAAGCCCCGCATCAGGCTCTCTGCTCAGCAGGGAGCCTGCTTCCTCCCCTCTCTCTCTGCCTGCTTCTCTGCCTACTTGTGATCTCTCTCTCTCTCTGTCGAATAAATAAATAAAATCTTAAAAAAAAAAAAAGGAATTTCATTGGGGGCACCTGGGTGGCTCAGTCAGTTAAGCATCTGACTTTCAATCTCAGCTCAGGTCTTGATCTCAGGGCTGTGAGTTCAAGCCTCATGTTGGGCACTATACTGGGGATGGGGCCTACTCAAAAAAATAAAATAAAAAAGAACTTCATTATGATCTTGTACTTAGATATACTTCATACTTTAAGGCTAATTTTCCTTTAAAATTTTTTTTCTTATTAAATAGCCTTAATTTTTCAGAGGAGTTTTAGGTTTACAGAAAAATTAAGCAAAAGGAATAAATTCATTTTTAAACATTATTATTATTAATTTTTAAAAAATAACAGTGAACCCATTTATAGGTTAACACATATAATATATTTTTCATGAAAAATAACTGCTTTCCAAAACAAAGCCCCAAAATCCCCCACAACCAAAACAGTGGAATTGTTTTTCATTTTTACAAATCTCTATAATATCCGTTTTGAGAGGAGAGGGCTGGATTCTCAGATCTGGTTTGAATCCTCAGAAACAGGATGCCAGCCACAAAGGTGGGCCACAGATGTAATTTACATATTTCTAGTGGCCACATTAAAAAGGGCAAAAAAGAGGGGCGCCTGGGTGGCTCAGTGGGTTAAAGCCTCTGCCTTCAGCTCAGGTCATAATCCCAGGGTCCTGGGATCGAGCCCCGCATCAGGCTCTCTGCTCAGCGGGGAGCCTGCTTCCTCCTCTCTCTCTGCCTGCCTCTCTGCCTACTCGTTTGTCAAATAAATAAATAAAATCTTTAAAAAAAAAGAAGGGCGCAAAAAAGAAAAAGCTAAAAATTAACGTTAAGATACTTAGCCCAACGTATTCGCTCTATTATCAACATGGAATCAATATAAAAACTGTGGAAGCATGCCTCGAATGCGTGACCTCAGTTTCCCCTGGCAGGCCTCAGGGAGCCCCCTCCAGGGTTCCCCTGAGCATACTTTGAGAACCACCAAACTAGACTCATCATCCAAAGCCATACATGTACTATCAGGTTATCAAAGGACTAAGTGAGGTGACCAGTGGGTACAAGGGTTCCTGGGGGGAATCCCTGGCTGGGGCCAAGAATGGTAACACAGTTCCCAAGACTCTAATAAAAACTGCACTTCTCTCCAGTGAGGCCAGTAAGGAGCAACCTCGCCCCACCCTTCAGAGGCCCTAAAAATCCTAACTAGGGCACGAGCAGCTCTGGATGTCCTACCTGTATCCGCTTCCTGGGGCTGCCACAGTTATGAACCACGGGATGAGTGGCTCAGACAATAGGATCAAATTCTCACACAGCACGGAGGCCACAGGGTGAGGTCAAGGTGTCGGCAGGTGGCCCCTTCTGGAGCCACGAGGGAGACTCTGTCCCAGGCCTTTCCCCAGCTTCTGGGGCGTGTGGGCGATCCCCGGCCTTCCTGACTCGCACAATCATCCTCCCTATCTCTGCCTTCATCTTTGTGGGGCCTCTGGGCCCAAGTTCCCCCTCCTGTGAGGTTGCTGGCCATACTGGGTCAGGGGCCCACCCCGACCCAGGGTCCTAGGGAGAGCGGCCTCTATGCGCAGGCGGACGCAGGCAGCCCTCAGTGCAGGGGATCAGGACTGGGTGGGTCCCAGAAGGGCGCGATGATGTACTTTTCGGAGCAGAGCCCCTCTGTGAGCCACAGAGTGTTTACGAGGCATTTGCACTGGGGCTAGGCACTATTCTAACGGTTCTGCACTAATTGTCATCTGGTCCTCACAACCCGCTGACAATATGTAGCCTTTCCCATGTGGGGACTCCCACAGCTACAGCAGGGCAGGGCGGGGACTGCGACGCAGGGAGTCTGGTGCTTGGAGCCATCCACTGCTTGCGCCGTCCCGATGCGTGGTCACAGCACAGGGGGGAAGCGGCTTCCAAGCCTTCAGAGAACGCAAATAACTTGACAAAGCCATGAGACTTAAATCCGTCCTTCCGGCTCCAGGACAAGGGCTCCACTTCCCAGAACAGTGGCCTGAGCGGGCTAACACCCCAGTGTCCTTTATGGTAGCCACGAGCCACATGTGGCCACCGAGCACTTGAGATGTAGCAAGTCTGAATGGAGATGTGCTGTGTCAAATACAGGCTGCATTTCGATGGTGTAACGACCCCCAAAACATAAGGCGCCTCATTAACAATTTTTCGTATTGATCACAACTTGAGATGCCAATATTAGGAATCTGCCGGGTCAGCTAAAACACCTTGTTCAGTTAAAGTCTTTCTACTTTTCCAATGCGGCAACTGGAACATGTAACTTCCTCTGGCTTTCTATTTCCACTGGACCGCTCCATTGGTCCTGGGAGGCTCCGGGACCCTGAAAACTTCTGGAGTCGGAAGTTAGAGGACTGTACCCGTGGAAACATCATGCACCAGAATATCCAGCTTTGGGGTACAGTCTCCTGCCTTTTGCACATTCCCATCTTCTAAGCCTAAGACGCAAATCCCAAAGGCCTTCGGATGTTTTGAAGCTGATGCCCCAGCTACGGGGAGGGGAGGACATGACATGGGAGGGAGTGCTTCCATCTCTGGAACAGGCCAGCGGCCCTGGCCACGACATGAGCATGTGGGGCCTCTGGGGAAGGATGCTGTTCTGATCGTCTCCCATGTAATCGGGAGGCTGTCGCTCCTCGAGCTTTTCCGCTCCAAGCTGCATGCAACTTCCTGCAACGAGGCTGGCTTCTCCAGGACGTGGTCGGAGATGGAGCCTGGACAGCGGTGAACACGGAGTTCAAGCACGATTGCACACAGTTGCTCTATCCGCGCTGTGAGTTGACTCAGCCTGACTCCCAGGAGGGGTCCTCAGCAGCCCCAGGAGGCTGCAGGTGGCACAGCAACCTCTCAAGGGCCGCCCCGCTACGGCGGATCCTTTGCCCCGGTGGTGAGGAGCCCTGAGCTGGTCTGGGGCCTCTCCCAGGTTGCACTCGGTGATTCAAGGCAGGAGACAGGTTCCCAGAGGCTGAGGGGGGACGACAGTGGGTATGAACCAGGCAACCCCACCTTCGGGGCCGGGTCTCCCGTTCATCAGGTGGGAGTGTCAAAGGCATCCCGGAGGGTTCCCGGAGACCCGGTGCATGGCAGGGTTGTACTGGTCTCCCACAGCTGTTGTGACCAGATGCGGTGGCTTTAAGCAAGAGGAATGTACTGTCTTGCTGGCTGGGAGCCAGGAGTCAGATATCAGGGTGTGGGCGGGGTGGGGCTCCTTGAGCACTCCACAGGGGGTCCCTCCTGCCTCGTCCAGCTCCTGAGGATCCAGGCATCCTGGGCTTGTGGCCACATCTCTCAGGTCTCTGCCCAGGCTGTCTCTTCTCTGTGTGTTTCTCTCAGTCTCTGTGTCCAAATTTCCCTCCTCATCTAAGGACACCAGACATTGCATATAGGGCCCACGGTGATCTGCAAAGACTCTATCCCCCAATCAGCTCATGTTCACAGATATGGGGCTTCTGGGATGTTTCTGGGGGACACACCAGTGTGAACTCACACCAGCAGCCAAGTAGTGGGGCCAACAGTCCTCCAACTTTTATGAATCACGGGCCCCTATGCACCCGAGGCAGAGCAAGGCAGAGGGGACAGTCGGGAGGAGATGGGCAAAACCCCACTCACAGAAGCAGAGATTCCAGAAGGAGATGGGCAATAAACACACACACACACACACACACACACATACACACAGACACACACGTGCACGTGACATCATAGCTGACGAGTGATGGTGGTTGTGAGAACAGACCGGGTCCCTGTACGTGGATTAGTCAGGATGGGCTTCTTGGAGGAGGTGTCATATATCCGAGAGCAGAGGATGGGAAAGAACCACCAGGCAAAGGGCTCCAGGCAGGGGACACCTAAAGGAACCAAAGCTGTGTCCAAGAACAGGATGGAGGCCGGGGACTGGGTAGAGAGGTTGGGCAGATCCTCGGAGCCGACTACCCTCCGTGGGAACCCCGTGTGGAATCCAAGTGCAACAGGAGTCCCTGGGCAGTTTGAAGGTGAAGGACTTGACCTGACTAAGTTTTTTTTTAAGAAATCACTCGATGCAGCAAAAGTAGTAATAAGAACAAAAATCACACTGGCTGACCAGCTAAGAAGGAACCACGAGGGCCAAGAGAGGATACTGAGTTAGGAGGTGTGCGGAACGGTTCACACGGCAGGCCAGAGGCTGCTCTCTAGAGAAGTGTGCAGGGAAGACGGGCCCTTGGCTGGTGTTTGGGAACTTGGATTTCTGGTACAAAGTATGCACATTTGATCTTTGTCCACATGCCCAGCACAGAGCTCCTAAAACCTTCGGAGTCTCCTAAGGAGCGAGAGCAGTAAAGGTGTCTTGATAATTCCTAAGAAGCCCCTTTGAGCTGAATTCCAGTGCGGTGACTTTTGGAAAGACCCTAAGGACAGGGGCTGTGTGCTGGGAGAACCAGCCGCGGGGAGAGGGCTGGGATTTCTGTCCCATCTCCTGATGTCCAGGAGGGGAGAGCGGATGGAGGTCAAACCAGTCAGCGACAGCCAAGGACTTACTCAGTCACGCCTGTGTCACAGAGTCTCCATACAAACGCGACGGGACGGGGCCTGGGGAGGTTCCGGGCTGGGACGCTCAGAGAACATTAAGGCTCCCTAGCCCTTCCCGCAGACCCCGCCTGCACGTCTCTGCCACCCGGCTGTTCCCGGGTTACATCCGTCTGTAACGAACTGGTCACATAGTTAAGTAAATGGGTTTCTGGAGTTCGGTGAGCCACTCTAGCCGATCGGTCAGACCCAGCCGGGGGCGCGTGGAACCTTCTATCCAGAGCCAGTCCGGGGGAAGGACAGGTGGGCTCGCGACCGGCTGGAGAGGAAGGGGTGTCCTGCGGGACGAGCCCTTGCCCTGTGGGTTCGCTCTGACACTATCTCCAGATAGACAAGGTCAGAGTTCAGTTAAATATGCGGGACGCCAGGTCAGTGTCCACGGAGGACTGAGTCAACTGCTTGGTGGCGAGGGGAAACACATGCATGGCAGGGAGCTCCCTCCATTCCCTCATAAGGGGGGCTCTCTGTGCCTGGACTGTCTGTACGAATCATGGGATCTACGCCGACCGCCTGCTCCCCTGCGGGGAGTCGAGTCTGGGTCTGTGCCAGGCAGAAGGTGCCTAGGTGACCAGCCTCTAAGAAACACCTCGGGTGCTGGGTCTCTAACAGGCTTCCTGGCTAGACGACACTGGACAGCTGTCATCACAAACTGCGTGCTGTTCCCCTTGCGGATGGTGCTTTGTGTCCTTGCACTATAAGAAGTCACAGTCATGAGCACGACTACAACGCTGAGTCCTGGGTCTTCCTAGTGGCTCAATGTGCCTGGGGCTGATCCTGGGGACCTCAACCCAGGCTACTGGAGACTTCCTGGCAAGCAAGGTGGCAGCCTGGACTGGGGCCCGTGGCCTTGAACCCAACTCAAGGCGGCAGCCTCCTGATTCCTGGGGCAGAGCAGGAACTCCCCGGGCAGGCCAGCTCAGCAGTGTTCTGGGGGCCACACCCCGCTCCTTCTGATAGCTCTGCAAGCAACCCGAGCTTTGTGTGAAATCCCTTTCTGCCTAAATAGCTGTCGTGGTCTGTGATGTATCCCCACAGCCCAGAGGCCCTGCCTCGCGTCCCCGCGGCTTGCCTGGGGGCAGCCGAGTCAGCAACATCCACTGGTACCTCAACCCAAACAGCATCTGTGCACCTCAGTCTGGATGGGCCATTTCTTTACACAACTATTCCAAGAAAAAATGTTCACTTGTGTCCCCCTGCCCCCTCCAAGGGGTCCCCCGTGCCTCCCACTGCCGATACTGAGTCCACATCTGAGAACCACTAGAAGAAAACAGCGCCTTAAATGAATGTCCCCCCAGCCCCACTTACCATCAAGTCCAAGAACATCCAAGAGGTCCGTCCAAACTTTCCACAACGTTTCCACAAACATGTCCACCCCCAGCACGAACCTCTCAGTCAGCCTGGTCAGGAACTGCAGAAACAAGAGAACGGTCACTACACCGACTAGGACAATGCCCCATCTCCTCGTCCAGCCAGACCCGGTGGTTGACACGTCAGCGGGAAAACAGAGTCGGATGGTAGCCCGGGTGCTGTCATGAGCTCGGTCGGCTGGGAGCCGGGAGGTCCCCACAAAGTGGCTTCGCTCCACTTCTGATTTCTCCGAGAGCCCTCCTGCTCACAACAAGGTCAAGGTCTCCGCTTCTCTCTGCCTGATTTCTCATTTTTAAACAGTTTCACGCAGAGCGTGGGTGTTGGGGACGAGGGACGAGGATGAGGACGATGGTGGTTCTCACACACGAGCTGTATCCCATCTCCCAGGTCCGTGGACACGCTAGAGCCCTGCGCCCCACCCAGCTGTAAGGACCCGGCCTGTCCGAGGGCTTCGTGGGCTCTCCGGTGATTCTGGAGGACTATGAACAGGGGGAATCAGCCTTGTTCGCCTAGTTTGGGGGGATAAGTAACACTCTGCACACGAGCTATGAAACTCAGAGCTGCAAATGGGAATTCAGCGAAAAGCAAGTCTCCCGTTGCACTCCCCACCGTGCAGACCTCTGTCCGGAGGCACCTGTTGTCACCACTCACTTCTGTGGCGTCTTTTAGAGGCGCCTGGTCAGTGTCTGCCCACCAGCGAGAGCAAATGGGCCCGGTTTTGCAGTTTTTCTCCTGTGACACTCCTGTCTTGGTGATTACTCAATCTCAGCCCGTACAGAGCTGCCTCAGCCTCCGTAAAGAGGCTTAAGTGATCCCCTCCCGCTAGACACCTCGGTTGTTCCCACCTGCGCTGTTAGGGCAGACGGGAATGAGAAGCGGAGCCTTATACCTACAGGCACTCTGACTCACGTGGGCAATGTCTCGGAGTGAACTGCCCATAGCATTTGGAATCAGACTTCGTGGTTGGATCGCTGCCCCAGGACACGGCGAAAAGGAACAGGGTTGAATCAGCAGCCAGGAGAGAGGGGACTCAAATAACCTCACCCCAGTCTGTGGCTTGGCTGAGAGCACGTGCAGCTAGGAGTCTAGGTGTTGGGTTCAAATCCCAGGTTGGCCTCTTCCTGCTAGCTACGTAGCTCTATGTGTGTGTGTGTGTGTGTGTGTGTTTGAGTGAGTTACACAGATACCCACATACGATACACAGCAGAGCTCCAGCTGAGAGATGCGTACGTACACCTGTACTGCCCCATCTGGTTTTCTGAGCAGTAAGTGCAACGTTCACGTGAAGTGCCTTGAGCACCTGGCAAATGGTCACAATTCCTACTGACATCCCATATTCTCATAGAGCATTGACCCCAACGTGTCCTGCAAGGAATCATCCTTTTATCCTTAGGTCATTGCCCTAATAGGGTTTGTACAGGTAGAGACGGTACAAATACGGCCATCAGCTGACGGGCGGACGAACAGAGCCCGGTCTATCCAGACAACGGGGTATTACGGGGCCATAAAATGGAAGGAGGTACTGAGGCATGCTTCCACGTCAGCCTTGAAAACAGGGTGCTCAAGGAATGAAGACAGACACGAGAGGCCACAAAGCAAACGATTCTGTTTGCACGAAATGTCCAGAAGAGGCAAAGCCATAGGGACAGAAAGTAGACGGGCAGTTGCCAGGGGCCGTGATAGCTAAAAGGTACACAATCTCTTCTGGAAGTGACGAAACGTCCTCCCGCGGACTGTGGTGACAAGTGCACAACTCTATGAACAGACCAACGAAGGCAGAACGGCACACTTTGGGGGGATGAATTGCATGGTACTTAAATTATACCTCCATTAAGCTATTTTAAAATGGAAGGGTTAAAAAAAAAGAGCTGGGATTAAAAAAATAATAATAATAAAACAGGGCACCTGGCTGGCTCAGTCGGTGGAACATGTGACTCTTGATCTCAAGGTCCTGAGTTCAAGCCCTGTATGGGGTGTGGAGTCTACTTAAAAAATGAAAATAAAAACAAAAAACAAAAAAACACTTACACACACAAATGGAAAGACTCTGTGAACGCCAGAAGGAAGCGTGCGTGCTGCAGAAAAGAGGGCGGCTGCCCCTCTCGTTGGTGGAGGGAGGTGGCAGGACGCATCTGTACCCAGGTAGAAGGACCGTTGGTAATGGTCTTAGGGGCACCTGGATGGCGCAGTTAGTTAAGCATCCAACTCTTGACTCCAGCTCAGGTCATGATCTCAGGGTTGTGCGACTGAGCCCAGAGTTGGGCTCTGTGCTCAGTGGGAACTCAGCTTGGGATTCTCTCTCTCCCTCTCCCTCAATCCACTCCCCTCTCTCTCTAAAAAATAAAAAACAAAAAACAAGCCAAAAAACACCCCTCCTTTTTAAAAAAAGAGCTTTACTGGCATGTGATTTACATATCACTAAGTTCATGTCTTCCAAGTGTCCAGTTGGGTGGTCTTTACAAAGTCACAAAGTCACACAACCGTCACCATAATCTAATTTTAGAACATGGTCACTGCCTCCAAAGAAAGCCCCCCAACCCTCCACCCCAACCTAGGCACCCACTAATCTGTCTGTCTCTACGGATTTGCCTTTCCTAGACTTTCCATACAAACGGAATTGTACGACACGTGACCTTTCACATCCAGCTTTGTTCACTCATCACGACATTTCCCAGGTTATACCGGGAATCAGGAGTTCATTCCTTTTTATGGCCCCATAGCATTCCACTTCATAGGTATGCCCTGTTTTGCTCATCCTGTTGCATATCGTACATGTTGGTCTGGAACTGGGTGGCAGTTTTTTACAATTTGTTCAAATGGAGGAAAAAGGAAGGGCCCTAGGCTTTCTAGAAGAAGGTATTGGGCCTTTGAGATGGTACCAGCTTCCCCAGACAGGGTGTGAGGAAGGAGCTGTTTTGGAAGGAAGAGGCACCAATGCTCACGCCGCTGAAACTCTCTGTGCCTCAGTTTTGTCAGCTGTCAAATGGGGGCCAAGACAGGATTGGACACCTTAACCTGGAAAGGCCTCTGCACGGGGCCAGCACACACCAGGTACCCAGGGCCTGGAACACCTAAGGATGCCCGTGTCACAGCGCCTAGCCATGCGGGTCTCCGGGAGGTGCCTGGAGACCCGCCGTGCTTGGGAAATCCTCATGCCCAAGCAGGACTGGCATTGCTCAGAAGGAAGAACCGGTCCATCCTGAAAACCGGCTGGGGCAGGAGAGCTGGAAAGCAGGGAAGGGCCCACCAACGGCCTCCTAACCACACACTGGCAAGCTTGCTCTCTGCCCTGCGGGCACATTGTTGCTTTAGTTACTGTTCCCGAGACGCAGGACACTTTGGCCCACTTCACCTGGCAAAGACATGGGAGCTCTGGGGGGTTGGGATGAATTATGTTCTCCCCGAATTCCTACCTGGAAGCCCCAATCCCCAGGACCTTAGGATGTGACTGGAGTTAAAAATGGGGTCTTCAGAGAGGTAAGTAAAGTAAAACCAGGTCACTAGGGTGCGCCCTTACCCAATGGGACCTGTATCCTTATAAGAAGAGGGGATTAGGACATAGACACGCACCAAGGGAGGGCCACGTTACAACACGCGTGCATAGCAAAGAGAGAGGCCTCGGAAGAAACAACCCTGCCCACACCATGGCCTCAGATTTCTAGTAAATTCCTATTGCTGGAGCGGCACAGTGTGGCCCTGTCCGGGCAGCCCTGAGCCACTGCTACAGGGGTCACACTGCAGCCCAGAGCCTGGGGCGGGGCACCTGCCCGAGGCGGATGCAGACTCGCCCCAGGACAGAAGCCACAGAAGCTGTGGGGGACGCAATAAGCAGTGACAGAGGGAAGAGCTGTTCAAATGACAGCAGCTTGAATCAGGCTGAGTCTGTGCCCTTGACGTGTGTTCTGTCTCAAACCCACACAGGAAGAACGTCCGGCCCGTCACAGCTGACGGGTGTCCTACAGCATCCCTGATCCGGGCTCCGGCAAGCTGCCCAGGGGGGCCGCCGAGGAGAGGCTGAGAACGCGCCCCAGCGTGAGGACAGCTCGAGCCAGTGTGCTGTTCTGGATAGAATCCTCGGACACAAAGGGACGTTGGGTGAAAACCAAGGATATCGAAAGAAAGCATGGACTCTGAGCTACTTATAATCTAGCCATCCTGGTTCGATGACATAACAAATGTGTTACGAATATAGGATGTTCACAACAGGGGCATCTGGCTGCAGGCTGTGAGGGGATTCTGTGCCATCCTCTCAATTTTTCTATAAATCTAAAACTGTTCCTAAAAAATAAAGATATATCCATTTTTAAAGATTTTTTTTTAAAAAGTCATATCTATGCCCAAGGTAGGGCTCGAACTCACAACTCAGAGGTCAAAAGTCATATGGTCCACCGACTCAGCCGGTCCACTGAGCCCGGCGACTCAGCCAGCCAGGTGTCTCTTAAAGATATATATATATATTTTAAGGGAGACCTCACAGACACAGCAGTTAAATGCAGGGTAAACTCTGTTTGGATCCCAATGCAAAGGAAGCAATTTGGTCGGGAGACCTTTCAAGTCAGATGGAAAAACTGGAAAATCGACTGGGGTCAATCACTACAGAATACTGCCATGAACCGTGTGTTTTGTGGTCACGTTTTTTGTTAAAGATACAGACCAAAGTATTCTCAGGTTAACTAATATGACTTGGATTGGCTTTAAAACACGATTGCAGGTTAAACGTCGCTTTTGGCAAGGGGATAACTAGCAGAAATGGCAGGAGGTTGATAGACAGAAGCTGTGGGTGATGGGTGCAGGGTTCGTTACAAGATCCTTTCTCCCTTGGTGAGGGTTGCACAACGTTCAGGATGAAAAGTTAGAACAAGGAAGACTCAGGTGAACAGACTTGGGAGGCCCGTGGCTGTCCCCATGGGAGGGACAAATGACTCAAGCCAGGATTTCATTATCCCTCTTCTTGTACTGGGGAGCCCTGGACACCCACCTCTGGGCGGCATCCAGCATCTAATCACAGCCCCCGGCACCCCGCCCGTCACCCTCTGGCTCATGCAAAGTGGCTCCAGGGAAAGTCAGCAAAGGCGTCCTGATGAGCAAGTCAGAGCAGGAGGGAAGTTTCTACTGTTTCGAGTTGGCTCAAGCATGTGAAGAACACGCCGACTGCAAAGACTGCATGAACGGAAAACACTGGGACACACGCAGCAGTCACAAACGAGTCACAAGGGGGAAAGGCACCTCCAAGACAAGTGCGTAGACCCCTTCAGCGGAATCCTTGCCATTTACGCGGTGATGCCCTCATCTAACGGCAAGGGAACCGTCAGACAGCATACCCTGCTGGACATTTCGAGAAACGACTGGTCTGGGAGGCGCCTGCCTGGCTCAGGCAGCGGAGCGTGCGACTCTTGATCTCGGCGTTGTGAGTTCGAACCCCATGTTGGGGGTAGAGATTACTTAAAAATAAAATCTTTAGGGGCACCTGGCTGGCTCAGTCATTGGGCATCTGCCTTCACCTCGGGTGATGATCTCAGGGTCCTGGGATCGAGCCCCGCATTGGGCTCCCTGCCTGGCGGGAAGCCTGCTTCTCCCTCTCCCACTCCCCATGCTTGTGTTCTCTCTTTTGCTGTGTCTCTCTCTGTCAAAAAATAAATAAAATCTTAAATAAAAGAAAATGAAGTGAAATCTTTAAAAAAAAAGAAAGAAAGAAAGAAAAGAGTGGTCTCTTCAGGCCACAGTGAGATAGCATTTCAGCCTCACTGTGAGGGCTCTAATCAGAAAGACAGTAACAAGTGTTTGCAAGAATGTAGAGAAATGGGGATCTCAGACGCTGCTGGTGGGAATCCAAAAGAGCGCATCTGTACCATGGTTCCTTGAAATGTCAGTTACCACGGGACCAGCAAGTCCATGCCTACGTATACACCCCAAATGTTGAAAACACATGTTCCCATAAAAACCTGTACATGGGGGACGCCTGGGTGGCTCAGTTGGTTAAGCGGCTGCCTTCGGCTCAGGTCATGATCCCAGCGTCCTGGGATCGACTCCCACATCGGGCTCCTTGCTCGGCAGGAAGCCTGCTTCTCCCTCTGCCTCTGCCTGCCATTCTGTCTGCCTGTGCTCACTCCCTCTCTCTCTGACAAATAAGTAAATATGATCTTTAAAAAAAAAAAAAAACCTGTACATGGGGGGCACCTGGGTGGCTCCGTTGGTTCAGCGCCTTCCTGGGGCTCGGATCATGCTCCCAGGGTCCCGGGATTGAGCCTTGCGTCGGGCCCCCTGCTTCTCCCTCCTCATCTGCCTGTTGCTCCCCTTGCCTGTGAGCTCTCTCTCTCTTAAAAAAAATAAAAACAAAAAACCCCAAAAAACTTGTATGTGAATGTTTACAGTAGCATTAATCATAGTAGCCAAACAGTGGAAACAACCCAATATCCATGATCTGATGGATAAGTAAAAAGTTGTAAGAAGGCATGAGGTTCTGACGCAGGCCATGCTGTGGATCCATCCTGAAGGCAGCCAGGGACACTGTGAGATTCCCTTTGTGCGAAACGTCCAGAATAGACAAGTCTACGGAACCAGCACGCAGATTACGGGTCGTCTAAGGATGGGGGCAGGGGAATGATGGCGAAAGGGTGCAAAGTTTCTTTCTGGGGTGAAGAGGACGTTCTGAAATTGACTGAGGTGATGGCCGTACAGCTCTCCCAATATACTCAAAACCACCGAAATGGCCATGACCGAAGTCTGTGGTACCTGAATTATAGCTCCATAGAGCTGTTACCAAAACAAGCGGGGGAGGGGCGCCTGGGTGGCTCAGTGGGTTAAAGCCTCTGCCTTCAGCTCAGGTCTTGATCCCAGGGTCCTGGGATCGAGCCCCACATCGGGCTCTCTGCTCGGCGGGGAGCCTGCTTCCTCCTCTCTGTCTCTCTACCTGCCTCTCTGCCCACTTGTGATCTCTCTCTGTCAAATAAATAAATAAAATCTTTAAAAACACACACACACACACAAACAAGTGAGGGGGAAAAAAGGCAACTGGTCTGTGTAATCAAAAAATGTCCATGTCAGAAAAGCTCTCCACACCCCCCCCAAAAATTGAGGGAACTCTGACAAACTAAAGGACACTAAGGTGACCTGAAAACCAAATGCAGTGAGCGATGCCTGATTGCACATTAGATTTTTTTGGAAAGCTGTAAAGAAAATGTGCATATAGACAGCATATGATGAGCGTTTTTTGTACTAAATGTAAGGGTTTTTTCCGGGGGGGGGGGCGGTGGATAATTGTTCTGTGATGTCTACAACTCACTTTCAAATGTTCCTGCCAAGAAAAGACCATGCCTGTGCGTGTGCATGGGAGCGTGTGTGTGTGTGTGTGTGGTGTGTGCCAAGGGCAAGAGAAAAACAAGTTTGGGGGATGTGTGAACCATGCCTGGGCCAGGTGAGGAATTTCCAGCCGTTCCTTATTCTTTCAAATGCTCTGTCCTTCCAAATCTTTCAAAATAGCAAAGTTAGAGGAAACATTGTGATTATGGTGGTGTTTTCACGGACACACGTCAGAATGTGTCAACTTATCCACTTTCGGCCACTGTCACCCCACTTTACATAGGTGCGGCCTCTTGGAGTGTAACGTCAGTAAAGCGATTCCGTGGGGTGGGAAAAAAAACAAACTGGAAAGTGTCAGGGTTATTTTGCTCAAAAGACTTTCTTGCGAACACCTAAGAAAGCAAAAGCCTCTTAAAACAACAAAACCAGAAGACCAACAGCTCAATAGGAAAATGCCAAAGAAAACAAAAGGCGGTTTCCAGAATAGAAAACGCCAATGGATTCTGAATTCGTCACATCTCGAATGTGACGAAACCAAAAATGTAATGAATGCCACACGTTGCTGGAGGTTTGGAAGCCTGCCTTCATATATTTGGTAGGAGTGGGAACCTGTCATTCTTTGGAAAACAATCCAGCAGGCTCTCTCGGTTGTTAAAAGTGGCTCAGTTGGTTAAGCAGCTGCCTTGGGCTCAGGTCATGATCCCAGCGTCCTGGGATCGAGTCCCACATCGGGCTCCTTGCTCGGTAGGGAGCCTGCTTCTCCCTCTGCCTCTGCCTGCCACTCTGTCTGCCTGTGCTCGCTCTTTCTCTCTCTAACAAATAAACGAATAAAAATCTTTTAAAAAAAAGAGTGTATACAGGGCATTGCGGCGGCTTAGTCGGTTAAGAGTCTGCTGTCAGCTCACGTCATGATCCTGGAGTCCTGAGATCGAGCCTCACGTCGGGCTCTCTGCTCCGTGGGGAGTCTCTTTCCTCCCTTTCCCCTGCTCCTGGCTCTCTATTATAAATAAATAAAATATTATTTTTAAAAAGTGTGTATGGAATTAGAACTGTGTGTAAAGACAAAACGATGTTGCCCAAGGCAGGAGAATGGTTGTGTTGGGTTGCAGGGGCGTAGAGAGCCTGGGACAGTACATTTCTAGACCCGCGGGCTCGTGGCACGGATATCTTGAGGGTACAAGGATTCACTATGCCTCACACTTCTCATGCAGGAAAGTACACCAACTAGGATTCAATTAAAAAATTTGTAAATGCACAGACCCTTGGAGTCTGCCGTCTGGAGGTCAAGCAGTCTGGAGGTGAACTGTCTATGTGCGCACACAACAGTCTTCATTCGAGACCTTCACTGCAGCCAGGTCCGAAGGGGCAAAAGACGGGGAGCTAACAAAATACTGCCTATCAGGGATGGGTTAAATTATGGTACATCCTGAATGACAGTTTGCTTTTGGCAGCCCTCCACAAAGAAGGAATCAAAGCTTTATGTACCGATAGGATCTGATCTCCAAAATTGATTAATTAAAAAAAGAAAAGGAAGGAGGAGGACAGAGAGGAAGAAGAGGAGAGTGGGGCAGCATGTATAATGAAAAACAGAAATTTTTCGGAATATCCGTACTGCTCTGGGAAGGAGAATGGAGACAGAGTCAGAGGTGGCAAGCAGATTTCTTTTTTTTAACTTTGGACTATTTGAAATGGCATTCCATGCAACTGTGACCTTATTAAAAAGAAAAAAAAAAACTATAAATGTTAAGCTTCTTAAAAAAAAAAAAAAAACACAACAAACTAAAAAGCAAAGGAGTACGGAAAAAACACCAGCCCTCAGCTTAGCATTCAGATGTTCCCACCAGGTGGGTCCAGCTGTAATTTTTCCCTGTGCTCTTCAAGATCCACAGCCCAATGCACCCAACCTGTGAACCGTGCCTCGTCAAGCTTGTCCCAGCCCTTTCCTTCCATGCCAACCCATCCTCCCAGACCCATCTCATGCCCCCTCCTCCACACCCTGCCCAATGTCTCCAGGCAAGGCACTTGACCCCTTTCCCCTGGCTCCCACAAGGCCTTTCTTGCATCGCTGTTGAGCCTGTTTTATTAAACTCTAGGTCCTGCGTGACATGGCTATCTCCCTCTGCCCCTTGATCAGTTTGCCACAGCCCTACAACCAGCCCTCCCTTGTCCTTATACACCAAACCCATTCCCACCGCAGGGCCTTTGCTCATGCTGTTCCCTTTGCCTGGCATGTTCTCTCCCTCTACCTTCTTCTCATTCAGCTCACTTCCCTGGCCACTCTATTCCAGGTATTTCCAATTCCGCAGAGGTTACAAGTGTGGGCACTCCCAGTCCTCTCCCACTGATTAGCTGGACTGGGGATAAGAGATTCAACCTTTCCATGCCTTTGCTGTCCTCATCTGTAAAACAGGGAAGGCCATAACACTGCCTCTCTCTTAGAACAGGGCAGATCCATCCTAAGCTTAAACAAAGACTCTTCTTCATTATGATTACATCATCTTCCCTGATGTGAAACAGCACTTACCACTCTGAAATAATCTTGTTTTATGGATCGGACTTATCTATCGCCTGTCCCATGAAGGGCCTGCAGGAGGGGCCATTATGTCTGGCTCATACAGTAGGTGCTTAAGAAATTTTAAATAATTGTTGTAAGAGACACATAGCATAAAATGAACCATTTTAAAGTGTACAATTCAGGGGCATTTAGTACACTCACAACAGCGTGCAACCACAATCTCTACCTAGTTCCAGAACATTTTCATTGCCCCCAAAAGAAACCCCCTATCGATTAAGCGGTCACTCCCTATCCCACCCGCCCCCCTTTAGGAAACATTTTATCTACTTCCGGTCTCTATGGATTGGCCTGTTCTGGATATTGCACACAAATGGAATCTTACAACACATGGCCTTCGGTGTCTGGCTTCTTTCCTTTGTTTTTCAAGCTTCATCCAAGTGCTCTCTTCCTTTTTATGGCTGGATCGTATTCCCTGCTTGTACAGACCACAATGTGTCCATTCTCAGCTGATAAACATTTGGGCTGTTTCTACCTTCTGGCTGATGTGCAAAGCATTGCTATGAACACTCACGGACAAGTTGCTTAATGAAAAAATAAACGAGTCGATCGCTCTCCTACCGGATGAACCCACTTCCTATAAATATCTTCTATCATTCAGTGAATGGTTATTTGGTACCTCGTATGGCAGAACCTGGCTCATTGCACTCAACCCTCAAGTTCATCTCCTCTGCACAAATGAGACGGAGAGGTCACACAACTGGCCCGAGATCACAGAGCTAGGGATTCCGACCCACGGCTGTGGGACAGCGAGGCCCATTGCTCCGAACCAGAACATCACGGGTTTATTTTGGACACGGCCTAGATTAGAATACGGGGCGTGTCTTTAAACACCCTCAAACTTCACAACCCACCAAGCCGGTCTGGCTCCAATTAGTAACCCCAGAAGTGCTGAAAACTAGTTGCCAGCAGACCCAGTTTTTGTTTCATTAAGAGTAACAAAACAGTCTCCCCCAAGCCTGGCCAGTCTGGGTTACACGCGACAGGAAGTCAGGTCAGCTTCATTCTAGACGCTGCTCTGATGGGGGGGGGGGAGGGGACCAGAAAGGGTCTCGAGGCAGGAAGACCTGGGAAGGTACCAGTGCCGACTCCAGGCCCACTCTGCCTGGGTTCGGTTCCCGGCTCGGCCACTCAGTTTGACTGGAAGCCACACATGTCACCACTTTGTGCCTCAGTTGGAAGCCACACATGTCACCACTCTGTGCCTCAGTTTCCCTATCTACAAAATGAACACATTAACAGTACCCACTCACAGTGCTGTTCTAAGAATCGAGTTACTCGATCTGCAAAAGCACTCAGCACATTTCTAGCAAATAACAAATTTGTATTATCCCTATTGAAGGCACAAACCCTGTTTTACCCCAGAAAGAATTCTGACCTTGAGATACCCAGGTTCTTTGCCAGAATAGAGCTGTGTTATTGATCCCAACCCAGAGGTGAGGCCCTGAAATATCAATTTGTATTTTACGCCCATAGAACTTAGATTCTCACCTAGGACCATCTCCCGAAACATAACTTGCCTGCGCTTCCAACCAGCACAAGCCAGACTTTCAAAATTTTGGCTCCAAAACAAAGGATCTTTGCCTTCGAATGCCCAGGCAGACAGGCTGGGAATCTTTTTGCTCTCAGGTGTTGGGTCATGCCTCCTACAAAGCGATCTTCTCCCCCACAGAACCCACGACCTCCACAAGGAGCGTCTGCACACTCACAGGAGAGGACGGGCGGTCAGAAGTCACAGTTTTCCTACTAAACTAATCTTTCGTTTCATCCAGTAAGAATATCCAGCCAAATCTGATCTGGGTTTTAATTTTTTTTCCCCTGCATCTCAAGCACCAGAAAACTTTTTTTTCACGCTGAAAGTCCTTCCAGCAGGACTAAAGCAATGTGGATTTGCACGTCGGTCAGGAAGTAGCAGGTACGGATTTGGCCATTACTCTGGGCCAGAAAGACCACCAACGATTCATAATCCCCACCTCACAATGAAGGGCATATTATGATGAGCCCCTTTTAAGGATAAAGAAACTGAGGCTCAAAGACGTGAAGCCACTTGTGCAAGGCCAGTGGGCAGGTAAGCGCTAGAGCCAGAACTTGAGTTCCCAAACCCCAGGGCTAGCCTAGAGCAAAGACGTTAACAGGAGGAACAGCAGGGGCTGCGCTCAGGGAACCACATTACCGGGAACCACGTTACCGCATGCAACTGTCCCCCATTCACTTCCCCTTTCTCAAGGGACTTGCCCCAAATGAAGCCCGTTCTACCAGGCTCCAGAGGGCAGAGCAGGGCGCGGGGAGAAGTTCCCGCGCTCCTTCTGGGCGCTCAACACACAGGAGAGCTGCAAGTTGCTGAAAGCTCCAGAGTGAAAAATGCTCCAAATCAAGGGGCGGCACAAGTAGGAGCTCAGGAGGGTTATGGGGCCAGGTGGCCAAAGCGACATAGGAGACTGCTCTACTCCCCTTTCTTTTCTTGCGAAGTTGAGAGAAAGAAAGAGGAAGGAAGGAAGGAAAGAAGGAAAAGGAAGGAAGGAAGGAGGAAGGAAAAAAGAAAGAAGTAAGGAAGAAGAAAGAAAGGAAGGAAGGAAGGAAGAAAGAAAAAGGAAGGAAGGAAGGAGGAAGGCCGGGAAGGAAGGAAGGAAGGAAGGAAGGAAGGAAGGAAGGAAGGAAGGAAGAAAGAGAGAGAGAGAAAGAAAGAAAGACGAAAGGAAGAGGAAGGAAGGAAGGAAGGGGCCTAAATGTCTTCAAAGCATCAGGAGGAGGGCCTAAGGTGCTCAAGGGAAGTGGGTCGGTGTGAGGCTAGCAGAAAGGCGGGTTGCTGGGGACAGGGCAGGACGTCCCTGGGCAGCCGCGCGGCGCCTGGCTCATAGTAGGTGCTCATTCAAACGCGCTGAGTGAATGAATGAGAGGCGCGGCCGGCATCAGCGCGGCCCAGAGGTCGCCGGGGCCGCGCCGCGCTGGCGGGCAAGGTCCAAGGAGAAGTGCGGGGCGCAGGGCAGAGGGCGCCCGAGGCCCTGCGCCCCCGCCGCGCGCAGCTCCGACCACCGCCTGGCGCGGGGGCGGCGGGCCCGCAGGAGGCAGGCCCCGGGGGCGCAGGCCGGCCTCCCCTCCACCCTCTCCCCGCCGCCCCGCAGCCTCGGAGGCCGCACACGGCCCAGGCGGGCCCCGGGGCCGGGGCAAGGTGACCGCAGGCTCGAGCCCGGCGCCCACCTTCTGAGCGGCGCGCACGTTGTCCTCGCCGAACAGGCTGCTGACGCTCTGCGAGAAGGTGTTGACCGTGCGGCGGTAGCTGTTCTTCTCGGCGCCGCCGCGGCCCCGCGCCCCCAGCGCGCCGGGCGCCAGCAGCCCGAGCAGCAGCAGCAGCAGCAGCGGCAGCGGCAGGAGCCCAGCCCGGGCCCGGGGCCCGCCCGAGGCGCGCGCGCCCATCCTGGGGCCGGCGGGATGCGGGGTCGGGAGCGGGGCTGAGGGCCGCACCGGGGACGCCGCGGTTCGGGCGAGGGGACCGCGTGGGCGCGCTGGTGGGGCCGCGCGCCGCGCCTCTGCCAGCCGCCGCCGCCGCCGCCGCTGTCGCAGCGCCACCTGCCCCGCCCCGCGCGCGGAGCCGCGACGGCCCTGCCCACGCCTCGCCCCGCCCCCGGACGCGGGGTCCAGGCCAACGACCCGCCAACGTCCCCGCGAGGGGCGGCGGAGGCCGGAGGCTGCTGCGCGGGGGGTGGGGTGCGCCGTGGGGGGGAGGGGGTGACCCTTTATTTTAAAAAATACCAATTTTATGTTTAACTTTCCGGTAAAAAGCGGCCGGGGCAGGTAAAACTTGGCAGGCCTCGGCGAGGACCGCGACCGCCATTGATTGGAGAACCAGATACAGACCTGTCCCTGAGTTTGGAACGACCCCCCGTCCTCGGCCACCGTTGGCGGCGGCAAGGGCTCCCGCTCATGCGTTCATAAGGAAGGGGAAGCGGAGAGCGGCTATCCCCCCCCTCCCTGGACGAGCTGTAATCCAGCATCACGAAACAGGTGAGGAGGGGACGCTTTCGCAGGATGAAGTCCGGCTGGTTCCAAAGTGTTAGAAGATCACGTTGCACCCCGTTAGTGGAGGGATGGATGCGGCAGGAGGCTGGAACCCAGAAGGGGGGCTGTGGCTGGTCGGGGCCGAGCTGGAAAAATGGAGAGGCCACGCCGGCCTGACCTGGGCGCGCCCGGCCCTGGTGGCAGGAAGTCGCCTGCCGCACTTAGGGTGGATTCTTGCCAAAACCCTTTGAACCCCCACCCGATCTCACCTCTCCACCTAACCCACGGTTTGCAGGATGGAGGAGAAAATGAGAAGAAGCCTTGGGTGAAATCCAGAACGTGGAGCACTCGACGGGGCAAACGACCCAGTTTCTTCGATAAGTAGATGGTATAAAAGTGTAGGACGGTGGCTGACTTTAAGACACTGAAGGGCCATCAATTAACCAAATGCGACAGAAGGGCCTGAAGCAAGCTCTGTCCAACCAGACGTTATTTTTGAGACAGCCAGGAAAATAAAACTTAACCTTTGCCAAGCCCAAGACTGAAAAACTGTATCTTAGTTTTGAACTTACCCTTTCTCTGGATTCCTGGTGACATTTTTGCATATTAATTGGCCACATAAAGTTCCTATTTTTTTACGAAAACTTTTTTTCCCCCCTGAGGTATAGTGTACAAACAGAAAAACACCCAAATCATAAGGTGCTTTTTTATGAATTTAAACAAACAACACACGAAGGTAACCAGCACCCAGACCATTACCAGCTTCCCCGGAAATCTCCCTTTGTCCTCTCCCACTCACTATTTCCCCTCCAAAATTTAGGGAGTTTACTTTGCCCGTTTCTGAACTTGATGCATATGGGATCACAGAGTATGCTCCTTTTTCAACA
The DNA here is from genome assembly GCA_003697995.1 of Taxidea taxus jeffersonii. Classification (NCBI taxonomy): domain Eukaryota; kingdom Metazoa; phylum Chordata; class Mammalia; order Carnivora; family Mustelidae; genus Taxidea; species Taxidea taxus. Next base: position 206,434 of record ML104364.1, read on the forward strand.
TATTTATGAGAGCTATGTTGTTGGGTGTAGGTCTCATTATATTTTCTAGAGATAATCCTTTGGTATTTAATATTTTAGAAAACACAGGAGAACGGATTATTACGTACTTAGCTTTAAAATGGACACGCTTTTTATTTACTTAGAGATACTTAAGGGAAAACTGGAGACCACTATCATCCTAAGCTATCAAACCCACAAAATCAGAGGTTTGATAATTATTCTTTTCCCCTCAAAATTCATTTAAATTAATATATGACTTTATAAATATGTTCACACATACACTACTTATGTCCCCCATGCACCCCCTGTGTGTGTGTGTGTGTGTGTGTGTGTGTGTGTGTGTTGATTTGTTTTTGCTTTTCTTTTTGGGGACAGGAGGGAAGCTTATGCAATCACACTCTCCATTCATTCATTCATTCATTCCTGCATTCTATAACTCACTGCTTATCTACTCTGCAGCCAGATCTCGTTCTAGGTTCCTTTTAAAATTCCAGAATAAACCCTAGTGCCTTCCCCCCCACCCTGTAATATATTTTAAATGTCTGCCCTTAACAAATGAACGATTTTAACAGAAAAAAGAAAAATGCCGATATAACTGTTCTATACGCAAGATAATTACAGGATCCGGAAAATGCATTATTTCCGAGTGCGCTGCTGACAATGTGATGGGGGTAATGAGAGTTTAAAGCCGCCTAATAGATAGCTTCTCCTCTTGGTGCTTCTGTCCCCGTAATGGAAACATTTGTGCCTTTTCGCTACTGAACTAATTATGCCTCTTACAGGAATATCAGAAAGTGCGGATGAGCAAAACACAAGAGGGAAGAAGTTTGCAGGCGGGGCGGGGTTAGGTTTCAGGAGGTCACAAAACAGTCCCACTCCCAAGTTACCAAATTAGTTTTAGCAGGTAACAGATTTAGAGAGTCCGCCACACCACACGGGAACCACTCAAGGCTGAATTAAACTCAGGCCTCTCCTGCGACCTCAGGCTTCGCTCCCGCCTCTAAATGGGCCCCGCCCCGCCTTTCCACAGGCCCCGCCCCTAGGCCCGCCCCCCAGGCTCCGGTTATCCTCAGCTCTCGCGAGAACGCAGCCCGGAAGTCTCGCGGCCTGAGCCTGGGAGCTGGGAGCCCACGTGGGCTGGGCTTCGGGGCCGTTTCTGTCCTCCCTCACCCCGAAACCGGGCAGTACTGGGCGCTATGGGGAAGCTGCGCCGGCGCTACAACGTCAAGGGGCGCCTGCAGGCGACCCCCGGCCCCTCGAAGGGCCCCCCGGAGCCGCCCCCCGTGCGGCTGGAACTAGAGGGTAAGGCGTCCGGGCCGGAAGCTGGGCCCGGGCTGGCCTGCGTCCTGCCTCCGAGACTTTGGGGCGGGGGGACCAGGAGGAACCCCCTCTCAGATGATCCACAGAGGGGGACACAGTGACAGTCTAATTGTAACGGTGAATTTGGGACAATCCCGAGGCTTTCTCCCCTATGGAGTGCGGCACTAGTTTTTAAGTTTTATTTACGTCCTCTCCACGCCCCACGTGGGGCTCGAACCCTGACATCAGGGTTCTTCCGACTCTTCCGCTCTTCCGACTGAGCCAGCCAGGAGCCCTAAGCCCTAGTTTAGTAGCTTGGGGAAGGTGGGCAAGAAAAGGAAGTAATCCCATCTCTTTCTCTGGCTTCTCTTAGGATCTCCTTGCCAGTGACCCCCGAATGAGGTTGTTTTTTAAGCCCAGACATTTCTGCTCAGCTCCAGGCTGTTTGACACTAATGCTCCGGCGGCTCTCTTTTGGCAGAAGCGCCCACTGTGTGCTGTCATTTGTTGTAGGGGACTGAACCAGAGAGGGGTTCTTTTGTTTTTTAAATCTCTGCCCTGCTGAGCTCAGATGCTTGTGGGAGGAGACCGACAGCTTCTCTCACACTTTGCAGCACAAAGACGGGCAGAGCCCACGGAGCTAGTGGGAGTCAGACGGGCCCACACGGAGCCCTGGGGTGGGAGCTGCAGCCTTAGATGGCAGGCAGAACAGGTGCTCCCCAAGGGGCTGCCGCAGGTTGAGTAATACCGTAGCTGAATTGGGGTCTAGATTGGGTACTTTCAAGCTATGACATTGAAAGGTAGATATGGGGGCGCCTGGGTGTCTCAGTGGGTTAAAGCCTCTGCCTTCGGCTCCATTCATGATCTCAGGGTCCTGGGATGGAGCCCTGCATCGGGCTCTCTGCTCAGCGGGGAGCCTGCTTCCCCCCCTCTCTCTGCCTGCCTGTCTGCCGACTTGTGATCTCTGTCAAATAAATAAAATCTTAAAAAAAAAAAAGTAGATATGGCTTGAACTCAGCATCTAGTGCCCTGCAGAGGCTTCGGAGAATGTTATAGTATTGTGGAAATAGTTTTGACCTCACGTCCATGGAAAGCAGGACCCCGTTCTGAGGGGAGTTGCAGCAGGTCCCCTCCCTGTCCTCCCCTGACCATCATGACGGAGGTGTCCTCGCTCACCACGGAGTCTGACGCATGGTGGGTGCTGGGCAGACAAGGTGAGGGAACAGTGACAGGCCTGCACCCCCATTCCTGTGTGGGCATTGGGGGGGCTCACACATGGGGCAGGGGGTGCCCGTGAGAGGCGGCACAGAGCCACCCCGGAGAACATGGCATTAATGTTGACCCTGGAGTACCACAGGCCTCTGTGGTCTCTGGTCCCTGGGCTGGGGGTTCAGGCAAGTGTGTCTTTCCAGATAAAGACACGTTGAAAGGAATCGATGCAAGCAACGCACTTGTTTTGCCGGGAGAGAAGAAAAAGAAGCCCAAAGCCCCTCCACTGTCAAAGAAGGAGAAGAAGCCTCTGACCAAGAAAGAGCGGAAAATGCTGCAGAAAATCTTAGAACAGAAGGAGAAAAAGAGCCAGGTACGCCTGTTCCGTCAGGGTCTGCATATGGCTCCCCGCACTGGGGAGAGACGGGGTCTATGGTCTGTGTCCCCCGACTTGATCTCTGCCACATGAATGTCCAGTCAAACTTTCCAGAACGGGGGGCATGCTTTGTGTCTACGCAATTCCATATAGTAGTCGCTGGGCATGTGTGGCTAGTATGGTTGGAGAATGGAATTTTTTATGTGATTTAATTTTAGTTTAAATCCGAATGGCCTCTGTGGCTAGCAGCCCCCACACCTGACACAGCTTGGGAGCCTGCCGACAAGTCTCCGTCAGTCTGGATGCACCCAGCTTTCTTGAGGCTGGAGGCTTGTTAACGGGGCAGGCAGCCCATTACCATGCTCATCTCTTCTTTTTTTGTCCTGATCGTTTTGTGTCACTTATTTTTTAACTTTATTCTGGAGAATCAACCTTTCTCCCTTCATACTTTTTTTTTTTTAAGATTTTATTTATGTATTTGACACAGAGAGAGATCACAAGTAGGCAGAGAGGCAGGCGGAGGGAGAGGAAGAAGCAGGCTCCCTGCTGAGCAGAGAGCCCGATGTGGGGCTCGATCCCAGGACCCTGGAATCATGACCCGAGCCGAAGGCAGAGGCTTTAACCCACTGAGCCACCCAGGCGCCCCCATACTTTTTTTTTTTAAGATTTTATTTATGTATTTGACATAGAGAGAGATCACAAGTAGGCAGAGAGGCAGGCAGAGGGAGAGGGAGAAGCAGGCTCCCTGCCGAGCAGAGAGCCCGATGCGGGGCTCCATCCCAGGACCCTGAGATCATGACCTGAGCCCAAGGCAGAGGCTTAACCCACTGAGCCACCCAGGCGCCCCTCCCTTCATACTTTTTTATGGAACACATTTTGTAATGGGAGATCAAACATCTACAGAAATGGAGAACCTCGTGCACTAAACTCATTGTGTACCTGTTGCTAGCACAGCGACTGTCAATCCACGGTCCCCCGGTCATCTCCACAGCCGGCCACTTTCCCACCTCCCGGGTCAAAGCCCGGGTAGCAGAAATCTGTATCTAGGTCCTGGGGTTGCCAAAACAAACTGGGTGGCTTACAGCAACAGAGATGTATTCTGTTGTAGCTGTCGAGGCCTGGAGTCTGACATCAGGGTCCCTATGAAGGCAGTCAGGGGGCAGCCTTCCTTCTGTCCAGGTTGGGGTAGCTCCAGGCATTCTTGGCCTGTGGTCACGTCCCTCCAGTCTTGGCCCCTGTCTTCACATGGCTGTCTCCTCTCTCTGTATTTTGTAAGGACACTTGTCTTGGAATTTGGGACCCACCTGAATAATTCAGGAACTCACTTTGAGATCTTTAACATAATTAGATTTGAAGAAAACCCTTTTCCAAATAAGAACACATTCTGGGACATGGGCATATTTGGGGGGGACCATTCAAACCCCCTATGCATAACATTTTTTCCATATATATTTCCAATTGTATCTCTAAAATAAGGACCATTTAAGATAACCAGAAGACCATTAGTACACCTAAAGTTCTTTAAAATATCAAATATCAGGGCACCTGGGTGGCTCAGTGCGTTAAGCCTCTGCCTTTGGCTCAGGTCATGATCTCAGGGTCCTGGGATGGAGGCCCGCATCGGGCTCTCTGCTCAGCAGGGAGCCTGCTTCCCCGCCTCTCTGTCTGCCTGTCTCTGTGCCTACTTGTGATCTCTCTCTCTCTCTGTCAAATAAATGAATAAAATCTTTTAAAAAATATATCAAATATAAAAAAAAATTCAATTATCCAGTAAATGGTCAAATTTCCAATTGTTTCATAAATGCTTCCCTATCCCACCTCTTTTGTTTTTCTCCCTTGTCATTTACTTGTTGAAGGAAATCAGGTTGGTTGTCCATAGAGTTTCCCAGTGTCTGCATTTTAAAAACTTCATCTCTGTGGTAAAGTTAAGCACATCCCTTTGCCCTTCTGAATTTCCTGGAAATGGTATTTGGATCTGGGGCAACCATGTGCAACTGGGACAGTTTTGCCCCAGAGGACCTCTGGCCGTGTCTGGAGACACCCCGTGGAGGCGTGAGACACCGCCACATGGCCTACAGTGCACAGAACAGCAGAACATTCTCTGGCCCACAGCATCTGCAGCACAGAGACCAAGGAGCCCCAGTCTGGAGACCTTATGCGATTCCCACCTGCCTTTCTGTCGAGGTCACTGCCCAGGGTCCTCTGTTCACAGCCCTGACACTCAGTCCCTGGAGCCCTTAGCACAGGGAGGCTTACTTTCCCTCAGGGGTGTCCTTTTTTAAAATCCTGTACTATGTTTGCTCCCACCGTTCTGTACCTGGTTTCTCCTTTTGTTGATTGCAAAGTACATAGATGGAAGCACATATAAAAGTGCATCTACATGATTTCAAGAGTAACAAAACTCAGTCGCTCACCAGGGGAAGGAGGCCAACTATCCCTGTCCCCACGTACTGCTTTCTTGAAGGCAGCGCGGGGACCACTCACAGGTGCAGCAGAGCCTCCCCTCCCTGAGAGACGGAGGGGGGGGCACCCCGTTGCACACACAGACCCACCTTTATTCAGTCTCCCTCGGATGGGCGTCTGGATGGTGGATGATCTCTCCGGACACAGTACTGCAGGGGCAGCCTGGTCCATCTGGTGCCAGACTCCGTCCCGGGGTGTAGAAAGCCACCCCAGGGGACGCTAGGTGGCTCAGTCGGTTGAACATCTGCCTTCAGCTCAGGTCGTGATCCCAGGGTCCTGGGATCAACTCCCACATCGGGCTTCTTGCTCCATGGAGAGCCTGCTCCTACCTCTACCTGCCACTCTCCCCGCTTGTGCTCGCTCGCTCGCTCTCTGGTTAAATAAGTAAATAAACTTTTAATAAATAAAATCCATTAAAAAAAAAAAAAGAAAGCACCCCGGCTCACCGGGAGGCAGGACCGCCACGCAACGCTTGTAATGTGACCTTTGGGTTAAAAAGACCAGTTGTTCACGAGGCCAAAATCTGTAGAGTCACGCTTCCTTTCCACTAAGAGGGTCATCCTGCCTGATGTCTAATGCACTTGTTTCCTTCCCCAGCGAGTGGAGATGCTGCAGAAATTGAGCCAAGTCCAGGTTTCGGAAGCCGAGCTGCGACTGTTTTACACCACGTCCAAGCTGGGCACGGGGCACCGCATGTACCATAGCAGAGAGTGAGTGCGCCGGGCCCCCTGCCAGTGCCCTGGGGGGGGTTGGGGAGGTGGGAGGACAGAGGACAGATGTGGGCAGCGGCCCTGAGGCTCCCAGGACCCCGGGTACAGGATTTCTCCACCCAGCCACAATGGGGTTTCCTGCAGGGCAGAATCCTGGTCTTAAGCATTGTGCGTATTTATGGCTGCTGTGAGTGCAAACTATGTCCCAGGCTCTCCTCTAGGCCCTGGGGGTAGAGGGGTGCACAAGGGTAGAATAATAAGTAAGCTTACAGTGTAATGGTGGGGAGATGGGCAAGAACCAACACACTCCATCTGTACCTAGTGCTGGCAGGCACTAGGCAGAAAATAAAGCAGGGAAAGAGGGTGAAAGGAAATGGGACAGTCTCCCTGTTGGGTGACATTTGGGTCAAGTGAGGGAGAATGTAAAAGCAGGGACGGCAAGTACAAAGGCCCTGGGGTGGGAAAGGGTGTGGCCTTTGAATCCTGGCTTCGGTGGGGTATATAGCGAGAAACAGAGCTGTGTCTGGTTGACTGGCCCATTGTAGGGCTTTCGTGCCTGACTTTTGGCTGTCCCAGCAGGAAGTCTGACGAGATGGAAGCCCAGGGGCAGGAGAAAATCAGCAGCCTCAGTGGGGCTAACCGGAAGCGCTATCGCCAAGAGTCAGAAGAGGAGGAGGAGGAATATGAGTCCTCAGCAGAGTCTGAACCAGATGAGGACCCTGCCGCTGAGCCGGTGGAGGCTGGCGCCGGGGCACTGCCAGCTGCACCAGGGGTTGGCACTGGGAGCCCAGGGCCCAGTAGGCAAGCCTGTCTGGCCGGAACTACCTCGGCACCTCCAGCAGCAGCCTCCACCCTGGCCAGGCCCCCGGCGAAGCCCGCCGTCTTCATCCCCGTGAACCGCACCCCGCAAATGCAGGTTTGCTGCTCTGGTGTTGGTGATGAGCGCTCAGGCTAGCACAGGTGGGGGGTCGAGGATGTGGGGGGGGGTTGTGGTAGAGACCGACAAGACAAGCGGGAGCATGTGAGTGTGTGCCTACAGCAGGCCCGGCCCAGGGGTAGGGCTGTGGAGGCGGGTGTCACCTGCTTCTGTCATCGCCGGCTCACCATCACCCTCGGCCTCTGACTATGGGTCCTGGCCCAGGTGGCCACTCACCAGGACAAGAGCATGGGCTGTGGAGTCCATTGACTTGAAGTGGACATCTGGTTCCACCACTTTCTCGCCCATTCCCGGGCCTCCCTTTCTTCATCTGCAGAATGGGGCAGGGGGAGCAGGGGGCCTCCACCTCTGCCCGAGCGTGTGCCGGCGGCCAGGCCCTGGAAGTGCGATGCTCTGTAGCCTCCGGCTCTCATCGCAGCAGAGGAAGTGAGCAGGGACCCCACACTGTTGTGAACAGGAACAGGAGCCATGTCGGAAAGGATCAGGGGCCGTGAAGGGGGAGAACAGGAGGGCCCAGGAAGCCATCTAGGGCAAGTGCTAAGAGCCCACAGGAGCTGAGGAGAGGGACTGTCCCATACTTAGAACTGCCGAGCTGAGTCCCTGAGGCAGGAGGCCTCCTGGGCCCGAGAGGGGCTGTTTAAGACCACAGATTGTATTGTGGAAGCCAGGAGATGTGACCAGCTCCTTTTTTTTTAAATGGGAAAAAAAAAAGGAAAAGAAAAGGAAATACCAGTGCTGTGTTCTAAATAAGAATAAGTAATATTTATTGAAACTGGTTTCAGTTACAGGTGCATTTAAGTCCTTACATATAGTTAGTGCAAGCTGACTGACTTCTTTTTGAGAGAGAGAATGTGTAAGCAGGGGTTATTTATTTAGAGAGAGAGCAAGAACTCACGGGGCGGGGACGGGGGGCGGGGATGCAGGCGTGCGGGGGCGGGATGCAGGCGGGGGAGGAGCAGAGGGAAAATCCAAGCAGACTCTCCACCAGGTACAGATCCCCACATGCGAGGCTCGATCCCAGGACCCTGAGATCAAGAGCTGAGCTGAAACCAAGAGTCAGATACCTAACCAACTAAGCCACCCGGCGCCCCTAGATTTCCTTCCACGTGAAGTCAGAGCCCAGTGACATCTGATGGCTGGTGGTCATGTGGGATCCTTCTTCACCCTCATTCAGGGACCCTGGCTCCACCATCAAGTGTCCCTACTGCCCCATTCCGGTTTCGTCCCCTCTTAGTCTTTATCTACATACATGTTCCCAAACCATTTATTATTTAAGTTTACCTGGGTTTTAAACGACGTCATGTCGTTTTTTTCCTCCTGCCTTTTGCTTTCTTGTTAGTTTTATGTTTCTGAGCTTTATTTGTGCACCTTGATGCGCGAGCTGAAGGTCATCTGCCGGGGGGGCATTTCCCCCCTGCTGTGTCGTGCCCCACTGTGTGAATAGAGCACAGTTCAAGCATTCCCTACACGTGCAACATCTTCTCTTGGGCAGTGTTTGCACACTGAAGGTCACAGCCGTCATGGGTCATGAGATGACCAGCACGTTCTGTTTTTGAAGCAAAGAGAACAGAAATAGAATGGAATGCTTTTAAACGTGAGCATGCTTCAGACAGTGAACGTGAGCAGTGGTTCATAAAACTTTTCCAGTATGGGAAACGTTGACCCTTGAACAACACGGCAGTTAGGGGCACTGACTCCCTGCGCGGTCAGAAAGCCACACGCAGCTTGGACTTCCCCAAAAACTTAACCGCAAATAGCCTGCCATTGGCCCAAAGCCTTATCAAGAACACAAGAGCCCCGGCTGACACGTGGTTTGTGTGTTGTATTTATTACGTAACGTATTTTTACAATAAAACAAGCCAGAGAAAAGATGTGAAGAAGTCATAAGGAAGAGGAAACACATCTCTAGTCCTGTACTTTTTTTTTTTTAAGTAATCCCTATGCCCAATGTGGGCTCGAACCTATGACCCTGAGATCGAGCGTCAGATGCTCTACTGACGGAGCCAGCCGGGCGCGCCTAGTCCTGGCCTTCATTTATAGGGGAAACATCTGTGCACGAGGGAGCGGACTCGTTCCGTTCCAGCGCAGCTTGTGTTGTTCAGGGGTGTACGTGCGTGTGTGTGTCATGAGTTACCACATAAGACGTGTTCTGTGGGTCTTAGGGAAGAGGGTTTGGAAGTGACTTCTCTGGGGCCGCCTGGGCGGCTCAGTCGGTTAGGCGTCCGCCTGGATTGCGGCTCAGGTGGTGATCTCAGGGTTATGGAATCAAGCCCCGCACGCAGCAGGGAGTCTGCTTGTCCCTTTCCCTCTGTGCCCCCTCCTAACGCGGGTGCTCTCGCGCACACACTCTCTCAAATGAATAAAATCGTAAAGTCACTGCTCTGGAGGACGTGTCTAGGGGAGGAGTTGCCGGGTCGCAGGTCCTTGACTTGGATAAGATTAGCACTGGGTTGTTTACTGGAGTGAGCAGATGGAAATGTGAACCTACCCACCCCGCTCCTGGCAACAGGCAAGACTGCTGTATCTCTGGGGGCTCCTCTGTACCAGCCAAGCCTTCCCCAAGAACATCTGCTCTGACCCTGAAGGACCCCGCCCACGTCTCTGTCTCCTGGGGGCTGTGGCTCTCTGTCCCTCTTCTTGGCAGTCAGGGTTCGCCCGTTCCCCTGTGGCAGGGCATCGTCGACTTGCTAGAAAGCTTGTGGCATCCACGTGCCTGCGGACACCTTTCCAGAAACCGTGTGAACCTTGATAGTCCTGCTGACCCCTGTTCCCTGAGCACTGACTTCCTCTCTTCCACCAGGAAGAGCGGCTGAAGCTCCCCATTCTCGCCGAAGAGCAAGCGATTATGGAGGCAGTGGCCGAGCACCCCATAGTCATCGTGTGCGGGGAGACCGGCAGCGGGAAGACCACACAGGTGCCGCAGTTTCTCTACGAAGCAGGCTACAGCAGGTGGGGGCTGGCCGCATGGTCTTCTGCAGGTTCTTCAGGTGACAGTGGAGGTGTGATCCCCAAAAGTTATTCCCAAAACACAAGCTCCCATGGATCTAGTCCTAGCTCTGCCATTTGTGTACTGTGTGGCGTTGGGCAAGCTCCATAACCTCTCTGGACCTCTGCTTCCTCAGCTCCAAGATAAGGACAGCCATGGCACCTACTTCACAGGTTATGTAGATGAACTGAGGGAATTTGCATAAAATGCTTAGATCGGTCCCTGGCACGTGGGGCAGTGTGTTTCCTGATGTCGCCTCCTGTTGTCACTTTTGACCCGTGTGTGCATCATGGGTCCCCAAGACCACCCCAGCTTCACGGATTTGCTGGGAAGGCTCATGGGACCCAGCCTGTAGCTGCACACACGAGTGTTTTATTAGAGCAGAAGAGCACAGAACACAGCCAGCAGAGGGGAGAGGCACAGGGGTGAAGTCTGGTGGGTCCAGAGCCCTCTCCCAGTAGACGGAGTGGGGTGTTTGTTGTGCTCACCTCGGCACCCTCCGTCCTGTACGTCCCTGAGTCCCAGGTGCCCAGAAGATAAGCAGGCAGTCTGGCATCAGCCACATTGTTTGTGCAGACAGCCCAGGCGCAGGACCAGGAGCCCTCCCGAAATTCCGATCCTAGACACCAGCCACCTTCAACCCAGAACGCTGGCCCTTCTAAGGAGAGCAGCCGTGGGCCTTCTGCCTTAATTGTTCTCTGCACAGCCCGGAATCCAGACCCTGTGCCCTTGGCAGGTTCTGTGTCGAGAGGAGCACATTCTCCGCTGGCTGAAGGCCGGCTCCCCCCCGGGCCCCGTTTTGGCAGCAACTGCCTGATTTCCACCAGGCTCTGACTGCCGAAGAATCTGTGTGCTGACCGGCGGGCCACTCCCTTGTGCTGTTGGCGGTGCCTTGTCTGGTGCCCGTCCTGTCCCCCTCCCCCCCGGAGAGGGCCGCTCCACATGCTGAATCCTGACATGGAACCGTGGGCGACTTGGGGACGGACAAGCGGGCCTGAACGCCACTGATGTCTAGTGCTATCCCACCCCCAGTGACAACAGCATCATCGGCATCACGGAGCCCCGCCGAGTGGCTGCCGTGGCCATGTCCCAGCGAGTGGCCAAGGAGATGAATCTGTCACAGAGGTGAGGTCTCTGCCTCCTGGGGGAGGGGTGAGGGTGGCCCCCTGGCCTTGCTCGTGGGCCTCTCTGTCCCGAGAGCACTGGGTGGAGTGTTGCTTCCGCATCTGAGCACGGGGGTCTGCTCGTGCAGGAAGGCTTCCCATGCCCTGGACAGCAGGACGTCCTAGGGCGGGGGCTGCAGAGCATGGACAAGGCAGCCAGGCCCCTGTGCTCCCTTCACTGCACAGGGCGCTGAGGACCCTTTTGGGGGCTCAAGGGCAGAGCAGGGCAGCAGGGGGCCAGACCCAGGTGGGCCGTGATGAGTGCTCGTGCAGGCGAGTTATTTTAGGCGCAGCTCCTGAGCGCAGATCGTCTGCTGCTGGTGAGGCTGCGGGACGTGCTTTGGATGACAGAACGAAGCCAGCACAGCACTTGCTTGAGGCCGCCTCAGGGCCGCGTTTAGAATGGCCCCACCTGGGCCCAGCCTAGACTGTAGTGTTCGGGTTCAAAGGGGTGGCACTTCCAGTGTGGTCTAAAGCTGAGAAAGCACCAGAGAATGTAGAGTTGCCTTCGTCTGGCTTGTTAGTGAATGTGGACGGAGCAGCACCTGCACCCCAGGACCGGCATGCAAGGGGGGCGTGGGGGGGCTTGTTCTGTTTGCCCTGTCGGGGGTGGGGGGAGGTGCCCCACCATGTTCCCTGTGGATCCTTCCAGAAGTTGTAGGCACGGACAAGCAGCTGTGTGCATCTGTCTGTGTTTCTTCCCGCCTGACTTTGACAGAAATGGTTCCTCCTACTGCCCACGCTCTTCTGTGTCCTTCCTGTCACATCAGACGGTATACATTGAAAATGACCGCACATACAGAGCTGCCCTTTTTCTTATCTTTTTTCACTTTTTATCGTGGACATTTTAAACATAATACCCTGACCTTGATTAAGCGCGGAGGAACTCTGGAGCATCCTCCTGTCCTCTTCTGAAAGGGTTCCAGAGTTGGTGGTCGGACTCTCACTCCAGCCAAGGTCCGGTCTGCTTGGCATATCTTCCAGAGGGCTGCGGCGGTCCCCCTTCCCTCCACAGCACGTAGGCGACAGCGTGGGCCAGGCAGTGTCTGGGCCTTGCGAGGGATGCTGCGGGGCCAGGCCTCTGCTGTCCAGCGTGGTGCGGCCACGCGGCTGCAGCTGTCGGGGCCTTGCTTGCCTGTCTCTGCAGGGTCGTCTCCTACCAGATCCGATATGAAGGGAACGTCACCGAGGAGACCAGAATCAAGTTCATGACGGATGGCGTGTTGCTCAAGGAAATCCAGAAGGTTGGTCGCTCCTCTTGTCTCACAAAGCAAGGCCAGCGAGCCTGGGCTGGGGAGTTTGCGTGTCCCCCCCAACCCCCCCAGAAGTGAGCCGCTTGCATGTTGACCACCGGCAGAGCACTGCGCGGCACAGCGCCTCTGTGTGACCTTGGGCAAGTTACTTAACCTCTCTGAGCCTCAGCTTCTTGATCTGAAAGCCTGGACTTTTCTCGCATAATTGTTTTAAAGCAGAAATGGTATGACGCACGAACGCCCCTCAGCATAACAGCTGGCAGGTGCTCGTTACGTGTGGACTCGCGTTACTGTGATTTGGTTCACAGATACCGTGCCCCAGCCACGGGTGTACTCCTCCGTGCTGGCCGCGCAACATCCACCTGGGCAGGGACCTCTGGGGAGGGCAGAGGTGACACCTGTCTCCGCCGGGACGCCAGCCGCGGTCACTGGCACTGCTCCTTTCTGTGTGGCGTCTGCTGTCCCAGCACCCTCGGTCGCCCCTGCCGCCACCACCTCTTTCCTGTTCCCTGCCTGCCCTCCCTGCCCTGCCGGCGTCTGGCTCTGGAAGCGGGGCTGTGGTGCGTGCTAGCTGCCCTTCCTCCAGCAGTTTCTCTGCTGGGCCCCGGGCCCCGGGCTGTGCGCTTTACAGATAGTGATTGTCACGGAAACCTCCCTGTGACCCCGTGAGGTGGGTCCTATTGCCCCAGCTTACGCATGGAGAACCGGCGCGGGGAGGCAGAGTAACGCCTGAGGTCGCAGGCCAGGTGCTCCGGGACCCGTGCCAGCAGTGACAAGAGCTCCTGGTCGGCAGGGGGGGTGGGCAGTTTTGGGGTGTGCGTGACCTTGGCGTGCCTTGTGTCTGGGCTGGCAGCCTCACCACCCCGCCCCTCCCCCTCCCCAGGACTTCCTGTTGCCGAGATACAAGGTGGTGCTCATCGACGAAGCCCACGAGAGGAGCGTGTACACGGACATCCTCATCGGCCTCCTGTCCCGCATCGTGGCTCTCCGGGCCAAGGTAGAACCCCCTGGGCCCACGCCCGCCTGCTGTGGTGAAAGGGTCTCCCGAGGGGCCCCGCGCCAGGGCAGTGGCCCTCGTCACCAGGTTTGTCGTCCCCCAGAGGCACGTGCCATTGAAGCTGCTCATCATGTCGGCCACGCTGCGGGTGGAGGACTTTACGCGGAACCAGCGGCTCTTCCCGCAGCCGCCCCCCGTCATCAAGGTAGTGCCAGGGGCGAGCAGGGCCTGGCGGCAGGGACGGTGGGACGCCTGGTTGGCGGAGGCCAAGCATGGGCGGAGGTTTGGGGGGGCCTCTCTGCTGCTGGACGCCCGACTCCGGGCGGTGAGTGTGGGCAGGCGTCAGGGGGCTCTGAGGGTGGGTAGGCCGGGGAAGGCGGGAGGCGCCAGGCTGTGGCGGAGGCTCAGTGCATGGCCCCGGTGCCCCCCCTGGGATGCATCCCAGGTGGAGTCCCGGCAGTTCCCGGTGACCGTGCACTTCAACAAGCGGACCCCGCTAGAAGACTACGGCGGCGAGTGCTTCCGGAAGGTCTGCAAGATCCACCGCATGCTGCCGCCAGGTAAGGCCTTGGGGACCAGGGAGGCCGGACCTGCCCTCTGAACCTCCAGGGTGCAGATTCAGGGCTCCCGGCTCTTGTGAGTAGAGCTGCCGTGAGCATCCTTGCTGTGCAGGCTTTGGGTGGCGTCCCTCTTTCCTGGTCTTCTGGGCTCATGCCTGGTGTTGAACAGCGGGGTCCTGCAGCTCTCTCCAGCTCCCTGTCACACGTCCTGGCCTGGGTTTCAGAGCGGCCGTGACGAGCTCTTCCTCGCGCCCAGCTCTCGGCGGATGGGGAAGACGATCGATGCTTGCTCCGTGAACGCACGGATAACAGGGGGGTCTCGTTCTTGGCGCAGGCGGCATCCTAGTGTTCCTGACGGGGCAGGCGGAGGTGCACGCGCTGTGCCGCAGGCTGAGGAGAGCTTTCCCACACACCCGACGCAGGCCCCCAGGTACCACGGCAGCTCTGGGCCCTGGGAGCCGGCGGGGGGTCAGCCTCCCTGTCGGGGGAGCCGGCACCTTTGCCCGCCCTCCCGTTCCCCAGGCATGGCCAGCGGCGCAGCGGCCTGACCGGACGAACAGAGTCCTCGTAGCCGGCATGTGGCCTCAAGATGTCTTTCTCCTCAATGTGCTCTTGTTGTAGAGAAAGAAGATCGAGAGGATTCAGGGGAGGAGATGCGGAAGTTTAAGAAGTCAAGGACAAGGGCAAAGAGGGCCCTGGCAGCGGTGTGTAGAGGCTCATGCAGTGGGGGCAGCTCCGGCTCTGAAGCTGCCTTGTTTCTCCGGTGGCCCCCAGCCCCATGTAGCTGTGTGGAGGCGAATTTAACTAAAATGAAGCAAAATTAAAATTCGGTTCCTCAGTCACTTCCGTCCATTTTAGGGGCCCAGTAGCCACCTGGGGCTGCTGGCGACAGTATTGGGCAGCACGGGTCTAGTACATTCCTGCAGCGGAAGGAGGCTCTGTGGGGCGGTACTGCCCAGAGGCTGCAGGGTGGGCCATGATTTGAGGTGTTTAAGGTTCCCTGTGCTGTGGGCCAGGAGGAGACTTCTGGAAGGCCAGCCCTAAGCACCTGAGCAGGGCCTGTGAGACGCTCTGGGAGGGCACGGGGTCCCTGGTGTTGCCTGCAGAACCGGGAAGGGGGGTGCCCTCCCCAGGCATCCCCACATTGTCCTCATGGATCCGTGGGTAACAGCCTCCTTGTTTGGAGGTCACTAACCCCCCTGCTGTGTTTGGGACCCGCCGGGTGGCGCTCTAAGTGCCTCCTGAATGCTGAGTCCATCATCACAGCAGGCCTGTGGCCATGTGAGATGAGTCCTGTGGTTAGCCCCAGTGATGCAGCGAGGAGGGCTGCCGGAGCTGCCCGAGGCCTCGTGGCTCCTGGGTCAGGGGACGGGGCCTTGCACTTCAACACGCTTGTCTCTTCTGCCCGCGACCTGCGTCTCCTGCAGTCTGTGGTTCTGACGTCTTGTTTGCCCTAGACGTTGCCCCAGATCAGTTTGGACAACTACTCGGTGTTGCCAGCAGGCGAAGGCGATGAGGACAGGGAGGCGGAGATGGACGAGGAGGAGGAGGAGGCCCTGGGCTCCGACCTTGACCTGGACTTGGGGGACGACGGAGAAGATGGAGGTATGCCCGGGCAGGGCCCCTACTCATGCTCCTTCAGTCGTTCGTTTAGCGGGTGTCTGCTGAGCGCTTGCTGTGTACCCATTGTTAGGCCCAGACGTCTTTGTCTCAAGCCTCAAGAGAGCTGGGCTTTCTGCCGCTTTGTGCCTGCTGTTGGCTGAGCTCCTTCAACTGCCTGACAAAGCAGAGCCTCAAATATTTGTAGTGTTGATCGTAACGGGGGTGCTCAGCTTTGCTGGGTAAGCGCAGGCTTCGGACCTCGCTGGGAGGGCTGCCTGGTTCTAGGGCCCCCTGTTGGCAGAGTCCGGGGCCTCGTGGGGTTGTCCGAGGGCGTCTGGTGGCCAGATCTCCGAGGAGATGGTACAGTGAAGTGGCATTCCCCACCGGGGTGGGGATCGTGGAGCCTCTGCGAGCCAGACTGTGCCCACCCACTGTGCTGTCCCGAGCGTGGAGAACAGGCCGGGGGGCGCCGGGCGGTCTGAGGTGGGCGCCTGCCGTGGGCGTCTGGGAGAGCCAGCGGGCCTCTGCTTTCTGGCAGGTGAGCAGCCGGATGCCTCGCTCCCCCTCCACGTGCTGCCGCTCTACTCCTTGCTGGCCCCGGAGAAGCAAGCGCAGGTAACAACGGCCTGGGGCCTGGGGTGGATGCTGGGTGGGTGCTTGGCTGGGCCCCTCCGAAGGGCCCTGGGAGAAGGGCAGGTCGGGCCCTGGGTTGTCCTTGTCATCAGTGGTTTGATCGACACCCTGAGTTTTAGAAGGACGTTGGGATCTCTTTGGAGAACAGGAACGCCTCCCTGCGTCTATGCTGAGGAGCACTCTGACCTGAGGCAAGGAGAGGGCTTGTCACCCTCGCCACCTCTGGGGTCCCACCAGCCTGGCTGATTTCTCTGTGATCAAGAGAAATTTCCTGGCTTCTTGGCCCTTCCCCCAGCCCCTCACCACCCATTGTCACATGAATTCTTTCCTGATTCTGGTGTTTTTTTGCTGCTTCCCCACCCCCCTAATCCCAGGTCTTCCATCCTCCCCCAGAGGGGACACGGTTGTGTGTTGTGGCCACCAACGTGGCCGAGACATCCCTCACCATCCCAGGCATCAAGTACGTGGTGGACTGTGGGAAGGTCAAGAAGCGGCACTACGACCGTGTCACCGGTGTGTCCTCCTTCCGAGTCACCTGGGTGTCCCAGGCCTCCGCCGATCAGCGGGCGGGCCGAGCGGGCCGGACAGAGCCAGGCCACTGCTACAGGTGGGCTTCCCTGGGCCTCTCCAGTGACGCAGGGGGTCACTGCAGCAGCCACCAGCAGGGAGCAAGGAACGGGGTCCCCTCCCCAGGCCGCAGAGAGTACTGTCCCACTGGAGACGGTCCTTGGGTGGTTCTGTGGGGCCTTGTTGGCACTCAGTTGGCTGCTAACTCTGAAGTAGATGACTTATTTTTAGCGGCTGTGTTTTTGTGTTACTTTGCAACAACTTTGTGGCGGTGAAATTAACCTACCAGAAATGTCGCCGTTTTGAGGCCTGCCGTTCGGGGGGCTGTGATGTTGTCAGCGGTGTGTGGCGTCTCCACAGCCCGTTCCCAGTGTTCTCATCACCACCCCCTTCCTGTCTCCACTCTTGGAGGTGTGTCTCCATCTCCCTGAGTCTGTCCCCGGGGAGTGGTTGCTGGGTCCCGTGGCTTCTCCGCTGCTCCTGCTGGGACCCAGCGCACTGTGTCCCCCAGCAACTATACCGTGTGGCACTGCCACCAGCCGTGCACGTTGGTTTTCCCTGGTTGCCCCACGTTCTCACCAACACCTGTCAGTTCTCCATTTTTTAAAGACTGGAAGTATGCTGTGGTGCCACATTGTTGTCCTGGTTTGCGTGTCCCTGATGGCTGGTGACCCTACATGTCTTTTCCCGTGTATCTTGGCCATGTATCTGTATTCTTTGGAGAAATGCATTTTCAGATCTCTTGCTTATTTTTTAGTGGGGTTACAGTAATGTCCTTTGTTGTCGAGCGGGAAGAGTTCTTTTCCTAATCTGGACAGTAAAGCCTCATTAGAGGTGCTGTTGGCACGTGTGCTCTCCCAGCCTGTGTCCTGTTTTTAACTTTTGATAGCTTTATTGCTGGTTTTGTTGATATTTTAAATTATGAAAAGAGAAAATTGAGACGTGGTACACAAAAACCTAGGGAGAAGTGACAGCAGTTGCTGTTTGCTGGGGACTGGGCTGCAGGCGCTGCTCTCCATCCCTCACGTGGCGGCTGACCCCTCGGAGTCTGCGAAGTGGGGGAGGAACGTGAGGTGGTTGGGGGGTACGTGCCTGTCCTCATCCGGGGCCCAGTGGAGATCCAGTGCCAGGTGGCTTGGCTGAGTTCCCCTTTGGTTTGTTGATACAATAATTCTATTATGTTTGCACCTCTCCTGGTCCAGGCTCTATTCGTCTGCAGTTTTTGGTGACTTTGAGCAGTTTCCTCCTCCTGAAATCACCCGGAGGCCCGTTGAAGACTTGATCCTTCAGATGAAAGCACTCAACATTGAAAAGGTCAGTGGTGGCCCCAGCCCTGGCCTGCCCACCGCACAGAGGGCTGTTGCTGTCCTGGGGCTTCCAGAATGTTCTCTTGACGCAATCCTCTGGTGACAGCAGCATCCTCACCATGCCCTGTCCAGGGGTCCCCCACCTTTCTGCTGCTCCAGGGAGCGTGGTACAGGTAGATAGAGACCCTGGGCCCGTTAGTAGTCATTCCTGTTCCTTCCTCCCAACCCCGAGTCTCCATGGCTTTGTCTGCTTTGGACATTTCATGTAAATGGGATCATTCCTATAAATGTCTCCAGCAGTCACCCCCGTGGTGGCATGTGTCCACACTTGAGTCCTTTCTGGCTGAGTCCTGTTCCATCCTGGGGCCCGGCCACGTGCTGTCTAGCCATTCACCTGTCAATGGGCGCCTGTGTTGTCGCCACCTGTGGCCGTGAGGGCCAGAGCAGCTGTGGACACGGGTGTGTGCAGATTTGCTAGAACACTTGTTTTGAGTCGGTCACCCTTTCTCAGGTGCCACCGTCCCTGAGCCTGGTCCCTCCATCACCTTGTTGTCGTGCGGGTACGTTTGCGCCGGCCTCCGTGCTCACTCCCGGGTAGTCTGCGGCCCTTCCGGCTGAGGCCGAGCCCTTGTCATCTGCTTTCTTGGTCTCTGTGGCACACATGAAGTGCTCAGGATGTGCTATCGAGTGCATGGATCGTGTGAATAAATGGAGGGGGACACTTGGGGCTCCCCTGGCTCGTGGACGAGGAGAGTCCCTGGGGGTCCTTTCTGAGTGTCCGGGGCCGTGAGTGGTCTCGGGACCGGTGCGGGAGTGCCGTCCTCCTGCCAGGCCCGCCGTGCTGCCCCCTGCGCTCACTGTGCCTTCTCTGCATTCACGCTGCCCCCGCCGCTTCTCCCCCTGCCCAGGTCATCAACTTCCCCTTTCCAACGCCTCCCTCCGTGGAGGCCCTCATGGCTGCCGAGGAGCTGTTGATCGCGCTGGGTGCCCTGCAGGCGCCCCAGAAAACAGAGAGGTAGGTAGGGTCAGCGTTGGCGGAGCGGAGAGCCAGTTCCCAGCCCCGTTCTCAGGCTCTGCCTCCTGAGCTGCCCTGAGCACGAGGGCCGCTTAGTCACGACACCGCATATCCCTCTCCTCCAGCATGAAGCAGCTGCAGAGGTCCCGGCTGAGCTGCCCCATCACTGCGCTGGGCAGGACCATGGCCACATTCCCCGTGGCGCCCCGCTATGCTAAGATGCTGGCACTGAGCAGGCAACACAGCTGTCTGCCCTACGCCATCACCATTGTGGCCGCCATGACTGTCCGCGAGCTGTTCGAGGAGCTGGACAGGTGGGCACGGGGTGGGGGCACTGCTCAGGCCCGCGGGGGCTGCCTTGTACTGAGCGGCAACCGGGAGCCCGACCTCCGCGGGGAGTAACCGGCGCGTTGGGTGACCTCATGCTAGTGCTCATCCTCCCTGAGCCCAGCCGTGTTCGGAGCGCTGCAGAGCCCAGTCCTGCAAGACCCCAGGTCTTGGGGAGCCTGTTGAGCATGTCATGACCAGGAGCCCAGGCCTGGCCCAGACCCCCTGGGTTCCCATCTCCCTCTGCTACTACAGGCTGTGTGGCTTCAGTGAGGGGCGACTTCACCTCTCTGGGCCTCACCTTTTCCATCTGGAAAATGGGGGTGAGACAAAAATAATAATGGAGTTGTTGTCAGGGTTAAAATAGTTAACACGAGCTAAGGGCTCCAAACTGTGTCTGCCGCATGCCCTAACCCAGGCATCGGCTCCTCTTTACGGGCCGGGGAGCCGTGACAGTGATCACTGACCCAGGCCACCCTCAGTGGCTGGGATGGCAGTGTTCAGGGCTTTTTGTTATCACTTGTTAGCGGTGCAGCCACTGTGATGACTACTCGGTTGTTGGATTCTTTCTTTGTGATCAGGTCTCTAGACGTGGAACGGTTGGCTTAGGAGAAGGCACATTTTTCATCTCCTGGGCTACAGGTGGTAAATTTTGAGTCCAAGATCTTAACCATGTTAGTCCGTGGCTCCCCCAGGATTTTTCTCTGCCCCTGCTGCCCCAAGGGCGGCCAGGCCGGTAGTAGCCCAGGTGGGGGGTGTGTGTGTGTTTGCAGACCTGCGGCCAGCGATGACGAGCTCGCCGGGCTGAAGGCCAAGCGGGCCCGGGTGGCCCAGATGAAGAGAATCTGGGCGGGGCAGGGTGCCTCTCTCAAACTCGGAGACGTCATGGTGCTGCTGGGTGCGTGCCCCCTGTGGCCTGGAGGGGTGGCGGAGGTCCGGCAGGCCTGGGGCGGGGCAGCAAGCGAGTACCCCGTCATCCGCAGGTGCCGTGGGAGCCTGTGAGTACTCCGGCTGCTCCCCCCAGTTCTGTGAGGCCAACGGGCTTCGGTACAAGGCCATGGTGGAGATCCGGCGCCTGCGGGGACAGCTGACCACTGCAGGTAGCGTCCCCCATGCCAGCCTTTGGCGGCTTCCCAGGTCCCCCCATCTCTGGCGACACCGGCAGAGAACTCGACTGTTGTAGCGCCAGAAGTTGTTTTGAGTGGCGTTAACCCCGCACCATTAATCCCCGTTATCCACGGAGTCCACATCTGCAAAATCACCTACTCGCTGAGATTTATTCGTAACCCCCGAATCGGTCCTGGCCACTTCTGGGACGTGTGGGCCGAGGGAGGGGTAATGTGCAGTCTCTCCCACGAGGCTGTTCCTCGGGCTCTTTTCCTTGGTAACATCCCTAGGACAGGCCTGGAGCTGCTGCTTGCTACGTCTTCCCAGCAGCCCCTGAGGCCCCCATAGTCCCATCCTGGGGTTCCCCTCTCCCTTGCATCAAGTGGAGGCCCCCTTATGGGAGTTAGGGAGCAGCTGACAGTGCGGTCCCCCTCTTCCTGCCCCTAGGCTGAGCTGGTGGAGACCAGACCTGTGGGAAGCACGTTGGGGCCGGGTGTGGGATTTGGGGGCTCCGGCAGGCATTGGAGGCTGCTGGTCTTCTGCTTTCTGTTCTTGGGCCTGAGTCCCTTCTCTTCCTTTCCTTTTTCCTCTTTCTTTATGTTAAACAACATGTGTTTTGCCAATGGTTTTGTAGAAAAGATAAGAGGAGGTTTACATGGTAAATCTCAGAATAGACACAGTCTTCCTTCCAGGTCCTAAGCCTCCCGTTCTTCTCCCTGTTCTGTCCCCGTCCAAGCTGCAGGGCCCAAAGCACCCATCTCCCCACAGCTTTAGACCCTCCTCCTCCTCCTCTCACCCTACAGAAGAGTGAGGCCTCCCCTGACTTGTTCCTGCCTCGGCTCCCTGCAGAAGCTCTAGGGGAGACAGCCTTCGCCCTGCTGTGCACACTCAGGGATTACCTACTCAGAGACTCGCCTACTCACCGAGATTTATTTGTAACCCCGCTCATCAGGTCCCATCCAGGCACACGTGCTCTTGCACTTAGACCGAGGGGGTAGCCCGTGCACGCCCAGCAGGTTCTCCCTTAGCACCTCCCTCTGATGCCCGCTGAGGACTTGGGGTTTTGTCCTAAGGAGAAGAAGGACATGAGTTTGGGGCAGGCAGCTGAGGGCTTTGTCTCCCCCAGCAGCCTCAGTGGAGAGGAGCCAAAGCAAACAGACAGCCGCATCTGGAGCTCCACAACGTGGAGTGGTGTGAGGCCTTCCAGAAGGTCAGGGCAGAGGAAGCCCCGGGTCCCACTGTCCTCATACCTGGCTTTCCCCGCAGTCAATGCCGTGTGCCCCGAGGCCGGGCTCTTCGTGGACCCCAAAATGCAGCCGCCGTCTGAGAGCCAGGTGACCTACCTGCGGCAGATCGTGGTGGCCGGCCTGGGTGACCACCTGGCCCGCAGGGTACAGAGTGAGGACCTGCTGGACGACAAGTGGAAGAATGCCTACAAGGTTGGCCTGGTGGGGGGAGTGTGGTGTGGTACGTAGGCTGATCTCCTCGCCAGGCTCCCGGCCACCCTGCCCTCCCCATCTTTTGGACCTCCTGTCAGCCTGAGCGCTCAGCCCCCTGGCAAGGGGCTGCTGGGGGCCCCTCCTCACACAGGAGTGCCTGCAGCCTCTGGGAAAGTCTCCACCAAGGATCAGGGCAGGGTGTGTGGCGGGGTCACATCTCTATTTTTGTAACCGCCTAATTCAGAGAAAAATCACATACCCTATAGTTCCTTGCTTTAAGTCGTGCAGTTCCATGGCTTTCCATCTCAATGAAGCTGCATGGCCACAAGCGCAGTCAGCTTCGCAGCATGGTGAAGACTCCTGTGCCCGTTAGCAGTGGCTCCCCATTTTCTGCTCATCTCCCTGCCCCGTGAATCTGCTTTCCGTGCCTCTGGTAGTGGTCTGTGTGTGGCTTGTCTCACGTGGCGCCCCATCGTCCGGGTGCAGCCGCAGGGCTCAGTGCTGCTCCATGTACAGACCTGCCCCACGCGTGGCCATGTACAGATGCACGCACGGCCCCGCCATGGTCTGACCGAACACGCATGTAATCGAATTCACGTGGGCTCACCTCCCTGGTGTTTGCGCCTCGCCTAGACTCGTACTTGCTCTCCGTCTCTCTGCAGACCCCTCTCCTTGATGACCCCGTCTTCATCCACCCCAGCTCAGTCCTTTTCCGAGAGCTGCCCGAGTTCGTGGTCTACCAGGAAATCGTGGAGACCACCAAGATGTACATGAAAGGTAGCCGAGCTGGTGGCCAGCTCCTCGCCTGACCCTCCGTGGCTCTGGTGAGCTGTGTCACCGGGACCCTGTTTGGGGGGGTCGGACCCTGGCACCCCTCCACAGCAGTGCCGCAGCGACCCCCCGGTCCTTCTCCTCCTGGTTCCCAGGTGTTTCGGCCGTGGAGGTCCAGTGGATCCCGGTCCTGCTGCCTTCCTACTGCCAGTTCGACAAGCCCCTGGAGGAGCCGCCCCCTACCTACTGCCCGGAGAAGGGGCGGGTACTGTGTCACCGGGCCAGCGTGTTCTGTGAGTCAGGGTGACTTCCTGCCAGCCTGGGGTTCTGGCAGACACATGGTCCCCCGCCGCGCGCCCTGGAAACGGAGGTCACGGGTCGTGTCACCTCAGGTCTTGGGTCTCTTCGCAGGGCGGGACCCAGGGCTCAGGGACGGGACTAGGGGCCTGTGGGGACCCATCCCAGACCCCTGCTCACAGGCTCTTGCCTTTCAGATCGTGTCGGGTGGCCACTCCCTGCGGTGCAGGTGGATTTCCCGGAGGGCATTGACTGTTACAAGCACTTTGCCCGCGTTCTGCTGGAAGGGCAGGTAGGCAGCCCAGCAGCTCCCCCGCCCCCTTGCCTGGGGACATGGCCGGGATCCCTCATCCCATCCTGTGGTCTCCCCTCAGGTCTTCCCCAAGCTGGCTTCCTACCGGAGCTGCTTGCTGTCCAGCCCTAGCACGATGCTGAAGACATGGGCCAGGTAGAGGCTTCCCTGGGAGCTTCAGGGTGACACGTGGTGGGGAAGGGAGCCCATGTTAGCACCCCAGGGTTGGCCATAACAAATAACTACCAACCAAGTGCTTTAAAACAGCAGAAATGGATTTCTCACAGCCTTACAGGCCAGAAGTTGGAAATGAAGGATCAGCAGGGCTGTGTTCCCTCTGCAGGCTCTGGGTGGGCAGGGGGTAGGGGGGATCCTTCCTGCCTCTTCTGGCTCCTGGTACATCCAGGCATTCCTTGGCTTGTGACCACATCCATCCAAGGTCTACCTCTGTGTTCACATAGCTGTGCTTCCTTGTCTCTGGGTTTTCTCTTCTCATAAGGACACCAGTCACCGGATGTAGGGCCCACCCCAATCCGGTGTGAGCTCCTCTTAAAAGATTCCATCCGCAAAGACCCTTTTTCCAAATAAGGCAATAAGGTCATGTTCTGAGGTTTTGGGGAGACCCTGGTCAGCCCGTCTTGAGGTCCAGGTGTCCTGCACACGAGCCCTGGGGGCTGCCTGC
Source organism: Taxidea taxus jeffersonii (assembly GCA_003697995.1). Lineage (NCBI taxonomy): Eukaryota > Metazoa > Chordata > Mammalia > Carnivora > Mustelidae > Taxidea > Taxidea taxus. The sequence goes on from ML104364.1 coordinate 230,425, forward strand.
CTGCTGAGCACAGGATCCCTGTTTCCCAACAACCTTCTCCTGCTTATCCCTGCCCCTCCCTTTTGCTTTCTTTCTGCCCACCCAGCTCCAAGCAGACACGTGCCCCTTCCTAAGGCAGCCTCCTAGTTGGTGCGGGGGGCCTGACCCACAGGCAGCAGGCAGACGTGTACGTGTGCCAGGGTCTCCTGGGACTCAGGGTGGGGGCATGGCACCAGGGGCCCCTGCCAGTCAAGTCATTCCACCGGCAGACAGTTCGGAGCACCTGCTCGGTGCCAGGCATGTCCTCGTGCTAGCTGTGGAGGCTGTCACCAGAGAGAACATAACTAGGACAGATGGCATGTAGGGACTGGGCTACAAAGGGACAGGGCAGGACGTCTAGTGGGGTAGGATTGGTCCAGGGGAGTCTGACCAAGCAGATGGGGACAGGGTAGGGCTGTGAGCAGAAGTACGGAGGAAGGTTCTAGGTGGGACGAGCAGCGGGTATGGTAGAAGCTGGGTGGTAGCGCTCGAGGACCCTGACGAAAGCCAGAGTGGTGGGTCAGAGGCAGGAAAGAGTCAAGTGTGAGAGATGAGGTTGGAGGGGTGATTGAGTCTAGATCCTTCTCTGGCCAGCACTCCCGGCATGACAGAGGCAGACCCTTCACCATCCTAGGTGAGGCTGGCCTGGCAGTGGGACCCACCCCTTCCCACAACTTCTGGGGACAGTGATGCCCTACAGCCCACATCCCCACCTGCAGGCTACAGCCCAGGACGGAGAGTCTGCTGAGAGCCCTTGTTGCCGAGCAGGCCAGCTGCCGGGAGACCTTGCTGGCTGCTTGGAGGAAAAGCCCCAAATGTGAGTGTCACCAGTGTCCCGTGGCCAAGGGCTTGCAAATGGACAGGATGGGACCCACCGAGGCAACTGAGGGCTGGTGGGAGGCTCTGCTCTGCTGCGGGCAGCCGGGTCCAGAGCCACTCTGACTATCCTCTCTCCTGCCCTCTGCAGACCTGCTGGCTGAGTACTGCCAGTGGCTCCCGCAGGCCATGCACGCCGACGTTGAGAAAGCCTGGCCCCCCACCTCTGACCCCTGACCCGAGGCCTGGCTGCAAGACCCAGGACTGGTCTGCGGAACCCAGAGAGCTGGCTGTGGCTGGTTTCCAGCCTGGTCACCCTGGCTGGTGGACTGTTCCCAGGAGGCGGGTCAGGCCCCTGGAAACCCTTGCTCATCTGGGATACAAGACGTCTGGACACAGCTTGCTGCTGCTCTGGGCAATCGGACCCCAGGGGTCCTTTTTAAAACTTATTATGTGGCGGAGAATGGTTCCTGTGCCACTCTGGGAACTATATTAGTCCCTTGCGGAGTGGCAGGGCTGGAGGGGGAAGCGGCAGCGGGCAAGAGGGTGTCCACGGGCCCTTCCTCTGCTTCCCCTTCCCAGCCAGGATAGTGCTCCCTTGCCGTGCATCACTGTTAATAAATGTCAGCTGTCAGAACACCTGTGTGCGAACCTAGTGTATCTGAGTGGACATGTCTGGAACACTGCCCCACCTCCACCCCGACAGGCTCCTTGGGAAACTGGCCTAGGTGGGCGCACCCAGCTGTCCGCCCTGCTTGTAGGGCTTGATGGCCTCTCCTTCATCTGGGGTTTCTCCTAAATCAATTTTTTCTGATACTATAGTATAAATGCATAAAGTCCATTAATGCAAATACGTAAATAAAACAGCAGAGGTACATGTTTAATATTCCAAAATGACTCACTTTCTCCACAGCCTGGCCACTAACCCCAGTATACCCCCAAACCAGGTCTCTACTCTCCCCACTTTCAAGCCATCTGCAGGTTTTGTGGGCCCTACTCCAGAATATGTCCAGAGCTCGCTCATGTTCCCCAGCTCCACACTCCGGATCTCAGATTCCCACCCCGTGCCCAGCACACCTCCAGCAGCTTCTGCCCGACCATGGAGGGGACTTCCTGGCTGGTCTCCCAGCGTCCACCTGAGGCCTATGGTGTACTCCACCCGGCCGCCAGAGGGAGCCTGGGAACACATCTGATCTTGTCCTTCCACATCAGGCCTTCTGGAATCTTTGATGCCCTCATACCCTCATTCATCAAACCCCGGGCACAGGGTTTGCTTTCTGTCCCTTCGACACAGAGCACCCCCTCCCCTTCCCAGCCTCAGGCCTCAGCCCCTGGCATTCTGGTTCTGCAGGTAGAGCTCCCTGGCAGCTAGCGCACGGCAGCACCCACGCCCGTCCCCTTCAGTCTCCAGCCAGCAGTGTAACTGTGTTGGCGAACCTTACACTACTTGCCAAGTGCTGGTCTCTGGAAGTCAAGGTTTGCTTGTCTTGTTCGAGAACACCAGGGTACTCAGCACTGTACCTGGGCACAAGTAGGTGCTCAATGCATGCACACTACCAGCACTGGGCGCTGGGGAGTCAGGTGCAAAACCCTCCTTAGAAATCACTGCCTTAATCTAGTTAAGAAATGGGCAGAGGATCGGAGTAGACACTTTCCCAAAGACACCCAGACGGCTAACAGACATGAAAAGATGCTCGACGTCCCTCATCCTCAGGGAAATAAAACCACAATGAAATACCCCCTCTCCCCTGTCAGAGCGGCGAAAATTAACAGAAGAAGCAGGTGTTGGTAAGGATGCAGAGAACGGGGAGCCCTTCGCACTGCCGGTGGGAATGAAGCTGGTGCAGCCACTCTGGAGAACAGTGTGGAGTTTCCTCAAAAAGTTCAGAATAGAACTACCCCACCATCCAGTAATTGCCTACTAGGTATTTACCCAAAGGATACATAAATATAGACTCGAAGGGATATGTGCGCCCCAATGTTCATAGCAGATTATCGACAAACTATGGAGAGAGCCCAGATGTGTGCCCACTGAGGAATGGATAAAGAAGATGCAGACACCTGCAATGGAATGTGACTCAGCCAGCCAAAAGAATGAAACCTTGCCATTTGCAACAACGTGGATGGAGCTAGAGTGTATTATGACAAGTGAAATAAGTCAGAGAAAGACAAATACCATATGATCTCACTCATGTGCAATTTAAGAAAGGAAGCAGCTGAACATATGGGAAGGGGGTGCAGAAGGAGAGAGGGCAACAAACCAGAAGAGACTCTTAACAATAAACAAACAGGGTTGATGGAGGGAGGTGGGTGGGGGATGGGGTACCTGGGGGATGGGCATTAAGGAGGGCACCTGATGATGAGTGTAGGGTATTAACTGTAAGTGATGAATCACTGAATTCGACTTCTGAAACCAATATTGCACTGTATGTTAACTGAAATTTAAAGGATAAAAGAAATCATTGCCTGATGACTCAAATAACCAGGATGTAGAAATGCAGATTCCTGGGCCCACCTCTGTTCAAGGGGAAGCTCCAAGGGGGAGAGAGTTAGACAGCATCCACGTATGGGACAAGGCCAAGGATGTTTCCTAGCGCTGCCCGACCTATAGGAGCTTATTTCTCAGACCCACTAATTGGTAGCATCTGGGTCCCTCTCCCTGCTTTGTCTTCCCGTGGTGCAACAGATTTTTCAAGCAAAAAAAGAAAAAGAAAGTGGAGATGCCGGGGATTGAACCCGGGGCCTCATACATGCAAAGCATGCGCTCTACCACTGAGCTACATCCCCTGGTCGTGAAGCACGCTCCCTGGGACCGGGAATATCAGAAGCCGCATTTTCATCCCCTTTGCACATTTCTTCCTTCCCGGACGTTCAGTGTCTCGTGGATTCCGAGAGCCTCTTTAGCCGGGTGAAGCGCCCTGGCCAGGGGCCGTAAAAGCCCGGATCAGAGCGAACCGGCGCGGCGGTCAGACAGCGCTATTTCTATATGAATAGACCCAGAGAGGGATCGGCAAGGCTTGTCCTCGTTAGTATAGTGGTGAGTATCCCCGCCTGTCACGCGGGAGACCGGGGTTCGATTCCCCGACGGGGAGGCAATGCAATCGTTTTAACAATAAAGCAGAGGTTTTCCTGGCATTCCCTGTGAGTTACAGGTGGAGCGTGCTATGCTAAGCCGGGTGCTCAATGGGTTCCCCCGTAGGTGTAAAATATGTGTATGTTTGGGGTGTGTTCTTGCTTCTAATTCTGATGGGTATCACGGTAACTATAGTAACCAGTAGCTATACAGCTCTTACCGCGCACCTGCGGTATGCATAAGCGTTTTACAGGTGTGTGCCCCTGTGATGCCCGCAGGGGCTCCGTGGTCACCTTAGGCAGGTGAGGAAGCGCAGGCACAGAGCAGCTCCGAAACTTGCCCAAGGTTGCACCCATCACGGTCTACTTGGGGCACCGGTCATCTCTGGAAGGAAGGACTGGCACAGGTGGGAACGACTCTCACCTTCCCTTCTGCACATATTGTACTGTTTGAATTTTATTTTTCTCCCTCCCTCCCTCCCTCCCTCCCTCTCTACCTTTCCTTCCTTCCTCCCTCCCTCTCTCCCTTCCTTCCTTCTTTTTTCTCTTCTTTTCTTCCTTTCTTCCTTATTCGATTTTTACCAAAGGGATATATACTTAAATGGTTTTTAAAGAACTACAGAGATAGGGGTTGCACAGAATGGTCAATGTACTTAAATGCCATGACATTTTTTCTTGGAAATGGTTAACTTTATGTCTCGTGCTTTTCATCTCAATTTTTTAAATAATCACTTTTTTTTAAAAGATCAAGACTTGTTTGGGGAAGAAAGGATTGGAAGGGGTGGATGGGAGTGTAAATGGCTTCAGCCCTGTGGGAAAGCGCCTGGAAAGCTGTGTATTCCACCATCTAACTTAATAATCCCATGCATTAAATTTTGCCTTTAGGGAAAGGATGCAAAAGGAAAGGCTTACCTACAAACAACTTTGGTTTCTTTTGCTTCTTAGCACTGTTATTATACAGAATATCTGGTTAGTGTGTTTGTGACTGGGGCAGAGGGTCATTAGTTGCTTACCAAACACTTATTAAATGACTTCGCATCATGAAGCCTCCCCACTCCACATCCTCTTCCAGACATCGCCCCCCTTCCATTTCCCAAAGCAGAAAACGCCAAACCTGGACGCCAACCTGTTGATTTCCTCATGCCTTGAGGCTGAGCAGGTGCCACAGGTATGGCAGTCGTGCTAGGATGAGTCACTCACTGCCCCAAGGAAAGTCACAATCTGGCCAATGTGTCCTCCACACACCTTGGCTGGTCAGCATCCTTGTCACACCTTAGGCTGCCTGGGGAGTTGCACCCAAGGGCTAACCTTGCTCCTATCACAAAGAAGGGGGCTTGAGAAAGTGGAGTTCTGAGTGAGGTACTGCTCATTCACCCATTCACTTGTTCATTAACTCAACGGATATTTATTAAGCACATACTACGTATTAGGCACCTTGAAGAATACAGAATTGATCCTCAGGGATCTGTCGTTTTAGCTGGGGAGACAGAGAATGGACAAGGAAAAACAATATCTAAGCTAACAGCAAGCAGTAAGGGGCTGGGGGTCCTGCTGGGAGGCGAGATCCGGGAGGTCGTCTCGGAGGCGGTGACCTTGAAGGACGAGGAGTAGGTGTCTGCGAACCTGGCTGGCGTGGGTCCCTGCTGGTCCTGCATTCCCGGCATCGATCCCCAGGCGGACGACCCAGGGCGGGGAGTACGACCAGGAGGAGCCGAGTAAGGCAAAAGAGCCAGCAGCCGAAATAGCTCAGTTGGGAGAGCGTTAGACTGAAGATCTAAAGGTCCCTGGTTCGATCCCGGGTTTCGGCAGCCCCGGTTTTTCTTTTCCCCCCGCGTGAAAGGGGGCTGAAAAAACACAACACAGGAAGAGACGAAGTTAATTCTTTCCGATCATTAAACCGGTTTCGGTTTATTTAAAAAAGCTCCGAGTGGTATCCACCGGACAACAGAGCGGAGGGAAACTTCCTTGCACTCGGGGGAATTTCAACAAGGCTGTGTTTTCCCTGATATTTTTTTCTCCTATTTCTTAAGCGCGTATTAATCCGTGTTACGTGTTTGCTGATGTCTGCTCGTTAATTTTGGCCTCCTGTTTATTCATTTCTGCTCCCTGAATTCTCGCGACCGAATCAAGGACGTAGCAGGGAATAGCTTCTCCAAGACGGCGTTGAATCGAAGGGGACTTTTGTTCTTCTGTTTTGGAAAAAAAAAAAAAAGAGAGAGAGAATAAAATATAGAACCCTTTGATAGGTGTTGATGCTCGGCGGAACTTGTATGTGCCTTAAAAAGGGCACCTGAAGAACGCTTGTCAGAGCCGGTCCTCGTTAGTATAGTGGTGAGTATCCCCGCCTGTCACGCGGGAGACCGGGGTTCGATTCCCCGACGGGGAGGCTGCGCAGTGCTTTTTTTTTTTTTTCTCCACCTCCCATTTCTCTCCCAAAAGAATAAAATTCTTCCACTTGTGCGGAAATCTCCTTACTCGGGGAAAATCAACTGACTATAGCCGGCGAGATTCGGTCTGGACCTGGTTACAGTCACGGTCCTGCCCCCCACTGTCACAGGGGTATGAGAAGACAAATTTCGGCGTATTTCCATCTCCCCAATGCTCACAGCGCGTCTCGGACTCCTTCCTGAGTAGCTGTCAGCCTTGCCAGGCTCCTACTCTTTCATTTGTTTGTCTGGGGTCCGTCCCCCCGCCCCCCCCTCCACATTCATTCTGCAAATATTTACTGAAAACGTATTAGGTGCCAGGCCCTGTTCTAGGCACTGGGGCTACGGCAGGAACCAGAGTGGCCCAGCTCCTGCCTTACTGAGCTTATGACACAGACAATAAACAAATGCTATAAAAACGGTCTCCCAAAGTGATAAATGCTGTAAAAACAAAACAAAACAGATGGGAGGGTGTACTAGGGAGTGTGTGGAATGGGCAGGCCCCATTAGTGAGGTGTCTGGGAAGGTCCTACTGAAGACCTAGACAATGGGAAGGAGCCACTCACCAGAAGATCTGGGGAGCACCCCTGCTCTGCTCTGCTGGCAGAGGAAAGGGCAGGTGCCAAGGTCCTGAGGTGCAAAGGAGGGTGCATGTTTGCGGAACAGCAAAGAGGCAGGTGTGCGCACAGAAGGGGGAGAGAAGGAAGGGATGAGGTCAGCGAAGTGGATCAGAGGGCTTACTGCCCAGACTAAAGGGTCTGAATTTGACTTTAGGGTTTAATGCAGAGAGGAAACACAATGGGGTTTGTTTTGAGCAGCGTAGTGTAGGAAGATAGAAAACGGGGGCACCTTCTGGACCGAACACCATCCCTTAGCTCGTTGCCAAATCACGCCCCAAATACCACCTATGGTGACCCTCCCCTGGGCTGGGCCAACGTCTCTCCCCACTGGAGTTCACATAATGACAATATCATTTATCATCCTGAGAACCCACAGGCCAGCCAGACCCTGTAGCAGGCGCGGTTCTAAACGTTCTGGACAGAGCTTTGCAATGGCCACCCCCACCCTGGGGAGTAGGCACTATTCAGATCCCCTCTTTGTGGATGAGGCCCAGAGAGGTGAGGATATGAAATCATGGATGTGGCAGAGTTGTGTTCTCCCCATCGGAGTAAGTGACTTGTTTCTTGGCAGGAAAGCTCCAGCGCCGGTGGAAAGAGGTGAAGCCCCCGTTTTCTGCCCTCTCCTTGCCTTCAGCCATTCCTTCACCCCCGAGTGGCCCCCTGGGGACTTGGAGGACACAACAGAAACATATTATCTCCCCTGGGGTGCTTCATACACCGCACAGCGGTGCTAAGTGACAGTTAAAAATCGTTCTTTTCAGTGGGCTACGCAAAGCAATTCCTCCCGCATAGCCATGATTTTGAAGCTGCATCTGTTTCTTTTTAATTTGCTTATTTTTATATTAGAAAAGTTCTCTGGGACACGGGGAAGGTCTGCAAACCTCAAACTCACTGAAGATTGGGATACTTTTTTTATTACGTTGCCTAATTCCAATATAGTTAACATGCAGTGTTATATTCGTTTCAGTGTGCAATATAGTGATTCAACACTCCCATACGTCACCCAGTGCTCGTCACGACAAGGGCTCTCGTTAGCCCCCATCATTTATTTCACCCTGGAGTGGTTTTAAAAGTCAGGGAACCAGACACTTCTGGATGCAGGTGCAATCAGGGCAACACCCTTATTTATTGGAAAGAAACTCATTTCCCATCCCTTCTTTTCTGTGATGAGCAACAATCAAAAATAGGTCAATTTCCCTTTGTTCCTTAGTCTTGGTATCAGCTAGAATTTCAGCCGCAAGACTATTTAGAAAAGGTCTATTTGGGAAGATTTATTTCGGTGCTTATGCTAAACCCAAACACATATTTAATTGTACAAAATTTCAATTTAGAAAAACAAGGGGGAAGAAAATCTTAAGAATAGAGTATAGCAGAGAATTTCAGAAAGCAGGGCAAGAGGGGAGGGGGATGTAGCTCAGTGGTAGAGCGCATGCTTTGCATGTATGAGGCCCCGGGTTCGATCCCCGGCATCTCCACTGTTTTGTTTTTTTGTTTTCCTGATTCTTATTTTCTGCTCTTGTTCTTCATCATTAAAGTGCCGTTTTTATGATTATCACAACTCCAGTCACTACTTGGAGGTGGGATTTTCACGATAGGCATGACGCTCCCTTTCTGAAACCCATAACACTCCTGATGCACTTTTGTTGGAAGAAGTTAAGGGGAGCTGTTATGGGAAAAATGTAAAGGCAAAGATCATCTGATGACTAAAACCAGATCCCCAGTGAGAAAGATCAACTGGGGAGGTCAGGGTCCTTTTCCTGGCACTGTGACTGCAGTTCAAGGCTCCCAGCACCGGTGACTGGTTCCTCCCCATCAGAGGACAAATATGGAAGATCTGACTGTGTCGTCCCTTGCCCTTTATTTGTGCTATTAATAACCAGCCAGTCTGGGAGTGACCAGAAAGGAAGCCAGCATTCCCGGCAGGCAGGATTTTGCTTCCTGCTTCATCCGTCAGCAACAGGTCATAAATTGAGTGAATGAATGAATGAATAAATGAATGGCTTTCATGCACATACTGTTCATGTTTATATTTATATACGATCTGTATTTTTTTGATCGTTAAAGATCAAAGATGTTTTTATTGAAAGAAGGGATCCTGTTGCATTCTGCGGGTTCAGTTCTTTGCAGTAATAATGAATTTCTCACCCATCAAATCCTGTCTCTTATGAGTGACTTGATCTCATAGTTTAAACATAAAAACTATAAATAAATAAATAAATAAATAAAGCTTAAAAGCTTCTCGTCTATGATCTGGTGGGACGTGACTCTTGACAAAGCGTTCACTTTTAAGATGAAACTGATTTTTTGTAAGATGACTTACCAGCCGGGAGGGTGGCATTTGGGTGATGGGTGATAGCTTCTGTGAAGGCTATTTCTCTCCAAATGTCAACAAGGTTTTGAGGGAACAAAATGTTGAGGTAATTTCTAAAGTTAAGCCTAACACGAAACCAATTATAGGCTTCTGTTTTCACTTGGTACCGTGTAATTAAATATATCTAATAACACACTGACAAGGAAAAAAAAAAGCACCATGAGGCTTGTGGGGAAATGTAGCTGCCTAGAAAAGTTGTAGTGAATCTTTGAGAAATAAGTCATTTTCAACTATTACAGTTTATTTTACACTTAAAAAAACGAACTGCATTATATGACATTGCTGGAGTACTCAAATTCAGAGAGACAGAATGTAGAATAGTGGATGCCAGGTGCTGGGGGAAGGGGGCATGGGGAAGGTTTTTTTTTTTTTTTAATATTTTATTTATTTGAGAGGGAGAGAGGGAGGGAGAGAGGGAGAAAGAGAGAGGATCTCAAGCTGAGTCCGGGATGATTGTAGAGCCGGTTGCGGGGCTCCATCCCTCAACCCGGAGATCATAGCCTGAGCCAAGATCAAGAGTTGGAAGCCCAAAGACTGAGCCAGGTGCCCCAGAGAGCCTTATTATTTTTTTTTAAATTTACTTATTTTTTAAGATTTTATTCATTTGAGAGACAGTGTGTGAGCAAGAGAGCACAAGCAGGGGGAGCAGCAGTGGGAGGGAGAAGCAGACTCCCCACTGAGCAGGGAGCCCGATGTGGGGCTCCATGCCAGGACGCTAGGATCATGACCTGAGCCAAAGACAGACCCTTACCTGACTGAGCCACCCAGACACCCCCCAGGGAACTTTTTTTTTTAGCTGAAGTCACTTGAAAAATAGCAGATAGGGGGAGGGGCTGTTCGTGAACCTCCTTGTATCCTCAACGCAGATCCTTCTAGCAGGCTCATTGGTTGTAGACCCACCTCCCCCCAACCAGATCCTTCTAGCAGGCTCATTGGTTGTAGACCCACCTCCCCCCAACCAGATCCTTCTAGCAGGCTCATTGGTTGTAGACCCACCTTCCCCCAACCAGATCCTTCTAGCAGGCTCATTGGTTGTAGACCCACCTTCCCCCAACCAGATCCTTCTAGCAGGCTCATTGGTTGTAGACCCACCTACAACCTTGCTCCTTGAGGACCCACCTCCCCCCAACCAAGGAAGACTGGCTCCTATCACAGGACGGGAGACAAAATGTAATGCTGTAGGAAAGACGTTAGGGTTCGAAGCTGATGGTCAAGAAAGAATTCTTGATTTGTCTTTGACAGAAAAAGGTGATTTTATTAAAGCACGGGGACAGGACCCGTGGGTAGAAAGAGCTGCCATGAGGTCACGAAAAGTGGCCCATTGTATACTTTCCGGTTGGGAGGGGGTTAGGAAGAGCCTAAGTCTCCAAGAAGGTTACCAGGACCTGGAGAAAAGGTCATTTCTTACTGTCTAACGAAACCTTACTCATGAGACCCTTCAGATGTATATCGGTGGGCCATATGCTGATGACTGCCAACATGTATCTTGGGGGTTTAGAGATAAAGGAAATTTCTAAAGGAATTCTTATATGTTAAACTAGACTTACAGGATCCTGGGCTGCGGTTTGGAGGGGGGAAGGAGGGGGCTCGGACTGTCTTTTGCCCTTACCCTTAGCAAAGTACCAGCATCAAGGCAGCTGAGTCCCTAGAGGAAAGTCACTCTGCCTGTTTCAAGGATTGCTAATGGGCTGCAGGTAGTAAGGAAATTTAATAACTTTTCTTCTGCCTTTGTTTCCCACATCAGTAAGACACTGAACTGTCACAAACTATCCTACCTCTCATCTCTTCTATTCATCTTTCCTAAAAACCATGGACTCCCCACGGAGAGGCCTAGATTCCCCTTCTCCTTCCCTATAAGACAGTATTTATGCCTAAATTCTAAAACCACCTCTAATTATTCATTCCCCCTGGGTATCTCCTACGTATATATGAAATATACATGTTAATAAACTTCTGGGTGTTTTTTTTTTTTTT
>ML104365.1:0-18900 GCA_003697995.1 Taxidea taxus jeffersonii
TAGGCAGACACTTAACCAACTGAGCCATCCAGGAACACCTCAAAGAACTCTTGATGAAAAAGACATTTAGGGGGCACCTGGGTGGCTCAGTGGGTTAAAGCCGCTGCCTTCAGCTCGGGTCATGATCCCAGGGTCGTGGGATCGAGCCCCGCATCAGGCTCTCTGCTCTGTGGACAGCCTGCTTTCTCCTCTGTCTCTCTCTGCCTACTTGTGATCTCTGTCTATCAAATGAATAAATAAAATCTTTTAAAAAAAAAAAGACATTTAGTATTACAATTGCCTTTTAGAGGGCCCTTTTGCCTCCCACCCCCCCCAACTACCTGCATCTCTTGAAATAATTATATCTCCTCCTCTTGAGAGTCATTTTGTATTCTTAAATTGGATTAAAAGAGTGCCCACAAACTTCTAGAAAGAAGCCCAGTTGTCTACTTCTTTCACTTTTTTCCAGGAAAGTGGTTTCCACATGTTACTTAGTAAATGCCTGAAAAAGGGAGTAAATTATATATTTTCTCTGCCACTTTGACTAAAAATATGATCTTTACATACAGGTAGTATATATTTTTAAATAATCACATATATCCTTCCACATATTGAATTCAGTTATCCACATATCCAGGACACAGGCACAAAGCATGAAGCTAGCAAAGAAAGTTTAGAAAAGCCCTGAGATGTGCTAAACATAACAAAAAGTTCCATGCTAAACTCGAATTACTTTACATCTAAAAGAATCTCAGGCCCTCACTGAAATCTTATTTATCCTTATCTTGTACACAGTCCAAAGTTTACTTATGTAGTATTAAGCCCATACCCTAACATAACAGGGGAACATGAAAAAATACATAAAATTCAGACCAAACAACTCAGAAAACACAAAAATATAAAATTTGACACTTGAGCATACAAACCTAAACATTTCCATACTTGAAGTTATCACTAAACATTTCAGCAATGATGCTAAAATATCAAGACAACAGGAAATTTAGCCAGAAGATGTCCCAGTTTAATGATGTATTCTCATGGATTTCACTTTACTACAAACTCATTATCTTACTGTAACTTGAGATAGAGCAGTTGTTACTACATGTTCCCATTTTATAGATGGGAAGACTGAGACTCAACAGTCCAGTGATTTTCCTAGATTCCACAACTCATAGGAGGCAGAGCTAGGAATCAAACTCATTTCCTAACTTCAAATCCAAAGTTCTTTCTCCATCAACAAGCACACTGCTTGAAAGGTGGAACCATTCCAGGTCCCCTCAAATGCACCCCTCTCCCACCCAGCCCCAGCTACTGGGCTTTGAATTTTAGTTCCATCAACATTTTAGTTTTCAAGCAGCAGCAGGTATCTTCTCTCCTTTGACCCCAATTCCCTTCATCTCAATTAAATTGCAAATGACAAAAAAAAAAAAATTGCAAATGACAACAGGACTGGGACTGCAATGAGGTGTGATAGCTAAGCCAGAAGCTTTGGGACAGAAATGTCAAGACAATACAAATCACCATCGGCAATCAGAAGCGAACACAGGGACTGCACTGTTTCAGCCACGGAAGAGGCTCAAGCCCCTGAAATGTGCCCCCCACCCCAATCACCAGATCTCAGGTTCTGTTGTCGTTTCTTTGAACATTTAATCTGCACACACTCCCCAGAGTAGCACAGAAAGCCACATCCCACTAGGAGGCTGTGACTACCCCAGGGCGGTGTCCCCAGAGCAAGGTGTTCCGTTGTGGGGAAGGGCTCAGGGACAGGGTTTCAAGAGACAGCAGAAAGGCAGATTTTGCCTGCTTTGGTATTTGACCCCAGCTAGTCCTGTGTAAAACGCAAGTGTGAGAGACGCTCGGAACTGAGAGCTAGAACCCATCCATTGGTCAGCTGCAGTCCTGGGGTTACAGCTACTCTGTAAGGGGAGCGCTCAGGCACACCTCAAAGCCCCTCCGGCAGAAGGAAGCCGCTGCTCCGGAGACCTTGGGGGTGGGGGAGGGCAGTGGCTGTGCAGATTCCAAAGACTACTGTCCAAATGCCTTGTGTGATGTAGCTATACCCTGATCTCTGCACTCATTTTACCGCAAGCTTCTAAATGCACATCGCTGTGGCTCTTGGCAAGCCACAACCTAATCCAGACACACTTTCTGCATTGATATTTACTCAATTCTCCTGTGCTAAACTCCAGGTGAGATTCCCAAAATAGGGAAAGATGTGGTCCCTGTGCTCGAGAAATATGCAATATGGCTGGGGTGACTAGATTAATATAAAAATAATAATTAAAGAAAACCTGCTGTTTTTCTCTTGCTGCAAACTCACTCTGTCTTGAAACTGCACTGTGCTTATCTGTCCCAGAGCACAAAGAATATGAAGTCTGTACTGACTTTGAAGGATTAATAGGATCTTCGAAGGGCTTTGGGAAGTGTGGAAGCTACCGGAAAGAGTCGTATCAAGAGGCTGGGTCGGGGGGTGACTTCTGGGAACCCAGAATGAGCATCAAAGGAAGGTAGAGGTGAGTCAAATTATGGAACGTACTAGATCACCGGCTCCACTTGAACCGACAGAGACGGCTTCTTTTGCCAGGGGTTCTCCTCAAATCACCACAGACAAAAGCAAGTAGAGAAAAAGAGAACAAGATGAGTAGCATCTTGTCAGCTAGAAAACAGTGATCCTGAGTTGTGGAAACGGCATATATTGTCTTAGGTTAAGAACTGCCATTGAATGAATTAAAATGTAAAAACCTAAGCTCTGAGGAAACATTATAGCAAACCTTGTGGAAAATTGATCATCAAATATAAGAGGAACATCCGTGAGGGAAGAAAAGCATCAGCAGAAAACAACTTTTATTGAAGAACACATTGACACAGGCGATTTCAGCAGCACCGCTTTCATTGGGATTTTTCCTGTGCGTTTCTTAACTACTGTTTCCCATATCTTTCTGGTTGCTTCCAAGAACAATCGGATGATTTTGTTTAAGAGCCCTCTGGCCATTTCAGTTTTACTGTCCGTCCTTCAGCTTATCTCTGAGCATTTTCAACTTCAGAGAAGGCCACCTGACTTATCACTTAACATTTACTCATTTTTACATCAGGCTTTAATGGTATTTTTTTTTAATTATAACAAAGGAGAAGAAATGGAAAAAAAGACATATCGTAGACTAACAGGAATGGTGAGCATTCACTTAACATCAGAGCTGCCAGAGCAATTGGACCAGCCCTGAAACCCTGGCAAAATTCAGTCTAAGATTCTCTATCCCCAGAGCTAAATATCAGGTCACAGTGGCCATGTCCTGGCCCAATTACAGACCTTCACCAATTACCCTCCTTCTCCATATGGCAGAAAAAGGCCCTCCATGACCCAGCCCCTGCCTCCTCCAGCCTCATCTCTCAACCTTCTTCCTCCCTATTGCCCATCCCTCAGGGAACGATTTGCTGCTGTGCAGATGGGCCATGCGCTCTTCAGCTTCCCATCTAAGCCTTTGCGCGCTGCCTTCCCTCTGCATGGAATGCTGTGGTCATTGTCCAGCTCCCCTGTCTAATTCCTGCTGGGTGTAGGCGGCTCTCTTCTCTCTCCCAGTGTGGCACTGACGGGTCTGTGTGGAAATCGCCAGTCTTCTTGCCTGTCCTGTCCACCAGGCTCTGACCGGCTTGTTTTGGTTGTTCTTATTGTTTAATATCTGATCTCTAGCATCCTGCCTGACATGTAGCAGGTTCTCAGCAAATTTTGAAGGAGGAAGGAAATGGTTAAACAAGAAGAGTTTCCCAGTGGCCCGAGCAACAGAGTAAGTGCCAATCTTCCAAGCAGTAACTACTACCCTCAGCAAATTCTCCAATATTACAGACTTTTCTGTAAAGATGAAAACCCTTCTACAGTAGCCATCATATCAATTTTCACTTATAGCTTCAGAAGTGGACCTGTCCCCTGACCGCTCTTCAACAACAGCCAGTGGCCCTCCAAGCCAGCGAGGAGGGGAGGAGCCATCCTACTCGCAGGCCTTCGAGAGTTGGCCATGTCTGAAACCTGCAGCCAGCTGGAGACTCGCCAAGGAAAACGCTGACTGCGCTTTGCCGAGTAGGCGGGAGTCCGACGGTGACAGACCCCAACCCTGAGGGGCCTCACGGCCCAGGCTGCTCAGAAGTAGCAGCCATGAAGGATTTCTACTGGCATCACTGGCCAGACCTTCCTTTAGCAGATGATGACACATGAGGTCCGACAGACGTTATCTGCTCCCAGAGATGGATTTGTGAGATTGACCACCCATCCAATGCTGTTTTCCACAAAGTTCTGGTGGCTCTTTAAAAGGTATTACGAATACAACCAGGCTTCTCTTTAATGCCCTCTGGACCTACAGGTGTTTTGAGTTTCACAAATCAAAAGCTGGCTTTACATTCAGTAGCATCACTCCTTGGACCCTAGGTATAGTACACAAGTCTCGGTACATCTCCACAACAAAGCCATTCACATGGTTTGGCTCTCTTTTTATTTTATTATTTTTTTAAGATTTTATTTATTTATTAGTTAGAGAGAGAGCGCACGAGCACAGGCAGACAGAGTGGCAGGCAGAGGCAGAGGGAGAAGCAGGCTCCCTGCCGAGCAAGGAGCCCGATGTGGGACTCGATCCCAGGACTCTGGGATCATGACCCGAGCCGAAGGCAGCCGCTTAACCAACTGAGCCACCCAGGCATCCCTTGGCTCTCTTTTTAAAGCAATTCCATCTTTTTTCCAAACAACCATCTACTGAACTTATCATACAACTAGCTACCTTGAAATGCTTAAACTTCACCTTGAGGATAGACAGACACACAGACATGCACGCACGTGCCCGAATCATTTTCATACCAGCTGTGCGGATCAGCATTCCATTTGTAGACATGTGCTTCACCTATCCTGCACAGAAGACCTATTTAAGGAAACGCTATAGGTTTGGAAGGGTCCAAGAACTGACTTTTATAACCTAAGCAATTCTGAGAATTCTGAAGAAGAAAACTGATGAGCACATTCTCAGCCATTCATCCTATGGCATATCCTAAAATGTTCTGCATCAAATCACACATTCTCCCCAGATGTGGTGATTTTAAAGGTCAGCTCTCGGAGGCTAGTATGAAAAATGAGGTTTTTACTGACTCCCCAGTAAGCTGTGGCCAGTCGCCGCTGCCTTTAGAGGGTCATTTTATTTTTATCCCTGCATTACTAAAAGCAACACCCTCCCAGACATTAGGGCTAAGAGCTTGCACTTGCTCACCTATTTCTTTCCGGGCAAGCCCCAAAATCCTAGAGACGATTCTGTCTGAAAACTGACAAGAAAAGGATGTTTAGTGGGGAGAGCCATTCTCGCCACTCCACTGCACCAAGCCATCTTCTATTTTAGGTTTTTATTAATGAAATCATGTTTCTTTTCTAGTCGCTAACCATCAGCACTACCATCATCATCTCTCACACTCAGAGTCGACACTAACCATCTGTATGTGTAAGTGGGGCTAAGAAGATTTACCTGTGAATTGGGGTCCCTGTCACAGTGAGGGTCTACAGGTAATTGAACTTCCAGATAGCATTTCAGCTCAACTGCACTCCCCTCTCTCTAGTAATAACCACTGCCCGTTACTGAAAGCTACTCTCTACCATGGCACTAAGCACTTTACGTTGTGCTCACAACAACTCCGAGAGGCAGGCACTGTGACCGAAATATAATATGGTAGCTTGAGCACTTTGACTTTGAAGTGAAAGATCAAGCTTCAAGGGCAGGCTCTGCCATTTACTTGACCTTAGGAAAGTTATTTAGCCTTTCTGAGTCTTAGATTGTCCATAAAATGGAGAAAATAAAATGAATGACTAATGTATCTTGAATTCTTACTATTTGTCAGTGCTAAATCCCCCATTTTACAGCTGGGGAACCTGACACTTAGGTTCAATAACTTGGGCAAGTAGAGGTGATAGAGCTGGATTAGAACGGTTGCGCCCAATCCCCCAAGTCGGTGATGTTTGCACAATTTCACACTGTTTGCCCGCTCTTGTCAGTGACGGAATGCTACAGGCCCCTAGAATTGATGTTTTTAAGAGCCGGGCATGGCATATGCTAGGAAAGCTGTCTAGCTTGCCTGCTGCCATCTTTCCATGGATTGCGCTGGGCTAAGTGCCTTCAACTCCTCAGTGGCCCCAGAATCACATAAGAAACACAGCACACACCTGTCGAGAGCCAGAGAAAAACGCACAGTCATAACTAGTCATTACAGGAAGCCATGTCTTCTCAGTCCTGCAAGTGGGAAATGGTACTGCTAATAGCCCGGCTAGGAAGACCTGAGACTACAATCCATTAGGCAAGGACATAAAATACATTGTGCCCAGAGTACCAATCCCTCTGTTCCTTCGCCTTCCTCTAGTCAGTAGATTCCCCTAATCATAAAGGCGGGGGAACAGACAGGTGACTGAAGATGAACTTTTACTACTCAATTCAGGATCATATACCCCTCCTAATAGAATAGCAAGCCCGCTCTGGCCAATTGTCTCCTTGGGTAAAAGCAGTCAGACTCCCAGAGACTCTGGTCTTTTTGAGAGAAGCTAGGAATCCAGATGTTTGTGTGATAGCCTCTGATGTGTAAGTGCACACCCCTTTTTAAATTTAATTAAAGGGCAAGCTATATATCTATGTATTTCCCCCCCTCACTCCCAGCTCCCACCCCCCCACCACACTACCCCCATCCCCACTACCCCACATTAGCCTGAATCCTGCTTCTGTAACAATAACTTGCCTCCAGGACACCAAGCACAGGTCTCCGCTGCCTCACCTGGTCACACCTTGCTCTGACATCCTAAACTCCTGAGAAACAATTGGGTGCACTAGATGGGGACTCGAAAAATCTCATAGCTCAGACCCCGGCACTATTTTACTGGACGGTCTTGGACAAGTCATTTCACTTATCTGAACCTCCCTTTATTCATCTATATAATGAAGATTCCTTTCCTCACCAAATTTTAATTGAGCACCAGTTGTGTGGACACCAGGGACTATGTTCAGGGGTAAAGGAGTCCCGCACATCCTGAACTTTCACTGTGAGACTCGAATGGATACACACGTCCAATGCTCAAGTGATACAAGAGCTGTAACTCAGACAAAGGTTCCCTGCTCTGAGATGACCACAGATGTCTTCATGGCTGACTCGTCCCATCTCAGGGCTCTGATTCTACACAGTCATCTCCACAGAAAAATTACCTTCTGCGTAGGCAACTGTGGGCTTAATCACAGGTCAATGGCTCTTGAAACTCACTCAGAGGAGCTTTCTGATATGCAGACAATCCACTAAGACACAAGAAGCTTCCTAAAGTACTAGTATCTCTTCCATCAGTAAGCATTTACAGCAGCAAATAAAAAATTAATCTGACTGCAGAGAAAGTTTTCCCCTCAGAAGCTACCCCTGATCATCCCCCACCCTGAAGTAAGTGCCCTCCTTTCCTTCTCTTTGAACTTACCAAGTTATATTTAAATCCCTGTTCACTGTGTGTATCCCTCACTAGACTCTAAGTCCCCAAGGAGCAGGACCATGTCTGCCTGCTTCCCGGTAGAATCCCCGCTGCCTGACACATAATAGATGTTCAGTAAATGTTTATGGAATAAATAAACGAATGGGCCACAGTTGATTCTGTCAGAGTTGTGGAAATGTTTAGTAGGGATACAGCAAGGTCACACCTTGGTTAAAACACCTTTCAAAGAAGTGGAATCCAATGTCCCTTTCCTCACCAATTAGAGCTTTGGCTTTTATCTTGGAGGAACTAAGTGTTCTTCGTTTGAGTTGAGGGAGGAAAAGGTGAACAGCCCAAAAATAGTTTTGGGGAGTGCTGAACATTTAAATTTTTCTAAAGTATGCCATTTTAAGGTATCTCCCCATGTTTTATTACAGAGAACCTTTAAACCTTGCTAATTAGACAGCCGACATAGGACCCCTGTGTACAAATACAGAGATACATCCAAAATGCATCCAAAGTAGAGCAAACGACATCTTTTGGAACTCTTCCAATAGCTTCTGTGCATACTGTCATGTTAATGCAATGGTCTTACAGCAAAAACAGCCAAACTGCAAACACCTGGCACGCATTCTCAGAAACTTGAACTCATCGGGAGGAGCAGCCAAGATGCGAAACCCCAAATTTATTGCTTTCTTTAGTTATTAAGGGAGTGCAGCATGTATCAATGAGCAGCATCACTCCTAATCTGCTTGCAAAGTTTAATCAGGAATTCATAGTTCATGTGCTTTCACCGGCACAACAATATTTATTCATTTGTTCTCCGAAGCTGTTGCCTGCAACCAGCCCTTCTCGTTGTTCACTCAGGGGAGGTGTGCTATTAACTCTGGGGAGGCCTCCTCCATCCCCAGGGAGAAGCCTGACATCTTTCAGGGGAGGCCTTACCGTTATTATTTATGGTTAAAACACTCCATGTTGCAAAGTGGCATGTTACCTCTATCCAAAACCCCTTTGTAATATAAACTGCATAGTCTGCATAGTCAGGAAGGGAAAACCTGAGTTGTTGCAAGGTAGAGAATTACTCAAGGTCACACAGGGGTCCTTCCTGCCCTTGAGTCTCACCGATATGGCCACCATGATATCTAAGTGTACAGTCGCGTCGAATATGCTAGCTAGCAGGTATTGGACACTCGGCCCTGGGCTAAAGCAGCTTTGCAATGCATTAGTCCTCAACAGCTCTGCAAGACTCAATCATATTTCTATTCTCACTTTAAAAGATAAAGAAGCGAAGGCACAGAAAGTTTAATTAACTTATCCAATGTTGCCCAGCAAACCAGTGATGGAGCCTAGATGTGAACCTAGGTGCTTTGAAGCTTGCACCCTGAATTACCCACTCGCAGGACAGCCTTGGTGGCAGGTCCCTAAGGTGCACTGGCTCAAGGAAAACTACATAGTCTTGTACGGGGTGGGGTTCACTCTATTTTATTCCAGCCTTCCCTTGTGCTCGCTACCAGAATGCTTCTCTGAGATCGAGCACTAAGAAGAAGGATACTGATGACTTTACACAAAAAGAATAATAGGAGGGATGAATATGGATTAGATAAAGTAGCCCTTACTGATAGGGACAACCTAATGTAAGGTCAGAAAGTGGAAGATTAAAATATGGAGGGAGGGGCGCCTGGGTGGCTCAGTCACTTAAGTGTCTGCCTTCGGCTCAGGTCATGATCCCAGGGTCCTGAAATCGAGCCCCACATCAGGCTCCTCGCTCAGCAGGGAGCCTATTTCTCCTTCTCCCTCTGCCTGCCTGTCTGCCACTCCCCCTGCTTGTGTTCTGTCTCTCACTATCTCTCTCTCTCTCTCTGTGTCAAATAAATAAATAAATAAAACATTTTTTTAAAGTATGGAAGGAAACCAATTTTTAGTTAAAAAGTCGAATCTACTCACTTCTTTCTCCAACATAAAAGAAAAAGGGAAAGCCAACAAACTCATTAGCTACAGAGGATGTCTACCAAAATACTCTGCAACTTACCTGAGTGAAAAGTCATAAGCCCCATATTTCCAGAGTACTTCCAATTTATTCTTGCTTCTTGAGATGTAAAAGATACAGTCTCTCCTGACAGCACAGGTGTTTGATAAATGGAGGAACACCTCGTTGCTCCTTTTTCCGAAGGCACGACTCCCTTTACTAAGTTCTTATTTGGCGTGGCAAAACGACTTCGGAAAAACAAGAAGGCTATATACCCAATGTTAACAACGGTGATCGCTGCTCTGATATTACAAACGATCTTTAGACTCTCTCCCTTCCTTATCCATTTTTTAACATTCTTTTTCCTACAGTGAATATATGTCACTTTTGTCAGAAGGAACAAAGAGTTTTTGTAAAGACTTTTCAGTAAAGAAGTCCCCAAGTCACCCTGCCTCAGCCCTCCCTTCATCACTGAGGGAATGATTGTTTATGGACACTATAAAGGACAGACTGGCAGACCCTGAAAACAGCGATGAAGCCCCGTGGGTGATTTATTCCCCTCCACCCTTCTAGCATTTCTTACTTATACCCACTGACGATTTAAACCCTCAAATGACAGCATTTCCTTCTCTGGGAAACCTTTACCCCCTAGGAAATCCACTCATTGGAAATATTCCAGAAATGCCCATCTTTACAGTGACAAGCATATAAAACTCTAAGCAAATTACAAGATTTCTATGAAGGAAACAAAGAGATTTTTAATCACCATGTGTTCAGTCTCACGTCGTGTTTCCATTCATTGTGGTGGCTCATAATGTACAGTAATACATTTTACATCTACTAAATGCATTCTGGGTTTTTATATCACAGTTCAGAAGAATAGCTTTGAAAATCCTTTTGACTCCTTTATTTGAAAACTACATTTGTGGAATGGGGTAATTAAATTCCTATAGTTCGATATAATATTACCTCTGCTATTCTAGCTCATAAAAAAAGAATCCCAACCATCTTCTTCCTGCTTTTGCTAGAAATGGAATTGCACCACAGATATTTCTGTTAATACAAGTCTAAGACTTTGAGAGCCTACTCTGTTGTAGTTAAACCAGAAAACTCCCTCTTTTGTACATCTTTATGAAAATTAAAATGACTGCAGAAATCTTCTGTGCTTGATGAATGCATACTAGCTTACTTTGAGGAGAAAAAGTAAGAAGGGTTCAATGTCAGGGTTTTTGAATCACAGGAAGAAGTTATCTCTAGATGAAGAGCTGGAGGATTTAGGGCCTTAAAATGACTCTAAAATTAGGAAATCAATAATACAGAACCATTGGTGCAGTTAGGATTTCTTGGGTAAAGGTAGAATCAAGTACCCTCATATCTGAGTATGATGTAGATAACCAAGTGGCATATACATCACAGAAGTATTTCATTTCATTTGCTCCTCATTCAGTTTCAGGTGGTAGGAGAATATCCCCACTTTAAAGAAGACATTGGAGACACGAAGTGGTGATGTAATTTGTCCCAGAATGTAAGTTCAGGAAGTAACCAAGCTGGTACTCATAGCAAGAAGACAAGAGAGAGAGGCACCTGGGTGTCTCAGTCAGCTAAGCGTCTGCTTCCAGATCAGGTCATGATCCCAGGATCCTGGGATGGAGTCCCACATTGGGCTCCCTGCTCATCGGGGAGCTGTCTTCTCCCTCTCCCATCCACTTGTGCTCTCTCTCACTATCTCTGTCACTATCTGTCTCTCTCTCTCAAGTAAATAAATAAAATATTAAAAGAAGAAGGTGAAGGAGAAGACAAGAGATAACAAATGTTGGCAAGGAGTTGAAGACAACAGGACTCTTTTGCCCTGTTAGGAATGTAAATTTGTACAGCCGCTATGGAAAGTAATATGGAGTTTCCTCAAAAAGTAAAAAACAGAGCTACCGTATTCATCTACTTCTGAATACATACCTAAAAGGAATGGAAATAGGCTATTGAAAAAGATATCTAGTGCTCGCTTCGGCAGCACATGTACTAAACTTGGAACAATAAAGAGAAGATTAGCATGGCCCCTGCGCAAGGATGACACGTAAAAAAGATATCTATGTCCCCATGCCTACTGCAGCATTATTCAAAATAGCCAAGATACAGAAACAACGTAGGTGCCCATAGATGGATAAATGCAGAGATGTGGTATTCAACGGAAGATGATTCAGCCCCGAGAAAGAAGAAAATTCCGCCATTTGCAAGAACATGGATGGACCTGGAGGGCATTATTCTAAGTGAAATAAGTCAGAGAAAGATGAAAACCGTAAGCTCTCACTTACATATGGAATATAAAAAAAGCGAAACTCATAAGAACAGAGACTAGAATGGTGGTCATCGGGAGCTAAGGAGTGAGGGAGAAGAAGAGGGATTGCTCGAACAGTACAAATCTCCAGATAGAAGACGAAGAAGTTCTGGGATCTTAATGTCCAGCATGAACGTTAGAGTTAAGAATACTGAATTACATACTTGGAAGTCGCTAAGCGAATACATCATCACAAAAAAGAGATGCTAATTACGTCATATGACACAGGCATCAGTTATCTACTCACTCATATTGCGATACAGAAGTCTATTAAGTCAGCACCCTACACACCTTAAACTTCCACAATGTTCTATGTCAATCATATCTCAATCAAGCTGGAAAAAGAAAAAAAAAGCTGGCACTCAGCCCCACAGAGACTAACTTCGGGTTCAGGCCCTTTCCATCACATCGCACCACACCACACACTGCCCATCAGACACCCCAAAAGCAGCTTCATCGAGTGCTGAGGGACTCCAGCTGCTGGCCCGCGGTGCTGCTGCCCAGATAAAATTAAGTGGGCTCCGCACTAACTCAGCCCACAGACAGAATGAACTGCTACCGAAGCAGCTCTGTGTGTCGGTTGTTGGGCTTGTTTCTCCCTCATCTGCAGTTATGCGATGGCTCTCTGAAGCGCCTAGGATACAGTTTTAAATGACAAATAAAAGATTTGAGTTGCAAAAATATACAACTATTCTAGATTGCAAATCAATTTGTTTTTAACCATGGTGAGCAATGTAGAGCCCACTGGTTTGTTTTTTTTTTTAAAGACTTTATTTATTTGAGAAAGAGACAGTGAGAGAGGGAATACAAGCAGGGGGAGTAAGAGAGGAGAAACAGGCTTCCTATGGAGCAGGAAGCCCGATGCAGGGCTCAATCCAAGAACCCTGGAATCATGACCTGAGCTGAAGTCAGACACTTAATGACTGAGCCATCCAGGCATCCCTAGAGCTCACTTTTAAATTCCAAATTACAGTGGTGTCCTCATCATAATACAAATAGATGGCAATCCCCTCATAATGCAAGGATGAATATATAACATACACAGAGAGAGAAAATAACCTTCCCAGTTCCCAGAAGAGAGCTATAGTCAGAAGGAAGTGTGCCCAGGCAAAAGAACACCAAGGGAAAACACTCAGAAAGTTAAGTTTTATGGGGCCAGCCAAAGAAATACAGGGTTCCTACAAGGTGTTACAATGTTTCCATATTCATAGACATGGAAGGGAAAGTAATGAGTTGGAATAGATACTATTAGCTTTTAATTAAGATACTCTTAGAAATAACATACACCCTGATCATCTGCCCAAACATCTCAATTAAGAATGTATAAAAGTGCATTCCTTCCAGCTTTTTGTTAGCTCTGTATCAAATGATCCAAACAGCTGAACTAGTTCAAAGACTCTACGTGGAAGAAATAAGCCTGGGGCTTATTTCAAGCTTTCCGTAGAGATACTGAAATGGTCATTTTTAATGTCATCCATTTTCAGAAACAACTAGAACTGGGCATAAGTCTCTTAAAAGGATACATAAGTTTTCCCCTCCCAGCCAGGTAGTCAAAGACTAGATACCAGGAAACAAGCTAATGTCCTCCCGCAGGTAGGAAAATATTAATTAGCAATTCATAAACTAAGGTTACCTTTACAGGTACACTTCTAGTGTGAATTACAGTCAATTATTAGTTTAAGACCGACTATGCATTTCATTACCACTCTCAGCATGAGAAAGTCCTGGTTGTAACTGGAAATTCAAACACACTTGATTCATGACCATCAAAAGCCCCAATCAATGCAAACTCTTTTACTTGGAACAAATAAATTATTTCTTTTGATAAAGTACAAACAGAACCTTATATTATTAATTTCCTGACAATCCTATTCTGAGGGGAAAAAAATTAAATTGGTGACCAGTTCTCTGTTCACAATGAATTCTACCCTTTCAAAAATCATTCTAGGGTGCCTGGGTGGCTCAGTGGGTTAAAGCCTCTGCCTTCGGCTCAGGTCACAATCTCAGGGTCCAGGGATCGAGTCCCGTATTGGGTTCTCTGCTCAGCAGGGAGCCTGTTTCCTTCTCTCTCTGCCTGCCTCTCTGACTGCTTGTGATCTCTCTCTCTGTCAAATAAATAAAATCTTTAAAAAAAACAAAACAAAACAAAAAACCATGTTCCTTTCATAAAAAAAAATTTTTTTTAAATCATTCTAGACTTGTATCTCCTAAACTTTGTTCCTTG
This sequence comes from Taxidea taxus jeffersonii, assembly GCA_003697995.1. Lineage (NCBI taxonomy): Eukaryota > Metazoa > Chordata > Mammalia > Carnivora > Mustelidae > Taxidea > Taxidea taxus. The sequence goes on from ML104365.1 coordinate 13,958, forward strand.
GAATATTAAAAGCTTAGGATACTAATATGCATTCCATAAAGAGACTTCTGTGGGGCATCTGGGTGGTTCAGTGGGTTAAGCCACTGTTCTTTGGCTCAGATCATGATCTCATGATCCTGGGATCAAGCCCTGTGTCAGACTCTCTGCTCAGCAGGAAGCCTGCTTCCCCCCTCCCTCTCTCTCTCTGCCTGCCTCTCTGCCTATTTGTGATCTCTGTCAAATAAATAAATGAAATCTTTAAAAAAAGAGAGAGAGAGACTTCTGCAACCATATAATGTATTCCCTTAATTCTCAAGTTTTCACATTTTAACATTTCCAAAATGGAGCTTCATCTTACAATGTTAAAAACTGTTAATAAATCCATTTTCCTCTTGAAAGAAAAAAAAACTATTAAATTAAGGGTATATTTTATAAGCAATGACCTCTTAAAATGGATGAAACATGGTAAGTTTGGAGAAATAATTTTTTTATTACCTGTGGAGACTCACCCTGCACATTACCACATTAAAGTCTCTGAAAAGTCCTACACTCTACAAACAAAGCTGTTTTCTTTGTTTGACTCAATGTCTCCCAAACATATTTACCCATAGGTCCCTTCTCTTCTAGAACTCATAATAACATTTCCTGAGACAAATGTTCTGGGAACACATTCTGAGAAAGACCACTGATTCTTTTATTACCCTTGGCCAAGACTCTTTGCTCATCAGCTTTCCAAGACCCAGTGACAGGAACCTTCAATCAAAAGTGAAGGTAAACATGTTTCAGGGTCGACAGAACTGAATGAATGACCCAAAACTCTCTGTAGAAAGAAAATTCCAACTAGGCCAGAGGCCGATTTATTCTGCTTGGAAACATCTGTGGTGTATTCATACTGATTGCTTTCTCCACAAATGATGCACAGCTTTGTCTGTTCCGAATGCCTTTATGACATGAGAAATGAATAGACAGAATTGAAGCCATCTGCGTGGTAGCATGGGATGCACCATAGGATGGGATGCACCGTTGGGTGAGAGACACCCCTGTACCTTGCCCAACATTTGAAGGGAAGAGAAATCAATATTTTTCCAGAACCGGTTCCAAAATTTACTTCATCAGCAAATTACTGTTTGTGCATTCCCATAAAACTGAATAAAATAAGTCATATGGTCACAGAGCCAGCAGCAGGAGAGTTTGAGCGCAGACACTCAACATGGAACCAATGACATGGCTCTGATTGATGCAAGCGCCCATCTTTAAGCCCATACTAAGTCTTAAAGAAATGCACCTCCTCCCACACAATATTTATCTGCCAACACCCTATTAATCCAGTTTGTAGAAAAAGTATTGAAATATGGAAATATGACTGGAAGATTACCATGTGCCTTTTGAAAGATAGACTCAAGTACTGTCTAACAGGCCCACCTGTCTAGAAGGTCAACTGATTCTCTTGGACTAGCAGCACTGACATTACATGCAATCTTGTCAGAAACGCCAGACCTCGGGCCCCATTCCAGACCTACTTGATCAGAATCTGCCTCTTTGCAAAATCCACAGGTTATTTTATAAACATTACGGTTTGAGCAGCATTGATCTAGGGAACCTAACGTTTTTCTGACTTCCTGATTATGACTCATTGGGGCCCGGATGTTGTGAAGCTAGATGTTCACTTGTGAAGAGGACTAAACTGCACATTATTTTTGTCTACTAGACACGCAAATGTTTTCCGTCCTGTAGGAAAGACACCCTCAAGGTTATGGGGGATGCTGTCCTGTGGAATATAAACCATTTTGCACCTATTCCAGAATTATCTTTCAGGGAAGGCATGATCTCAGCCCCCCCAATTTATCATCCTGCCTTTCCCTCATTAATGCGTTAAGTAAACCTTTGACACGTGCTCCCCACACACGCATGACAAGCATGCTTGTAACTGTTGACGGTTTAATTCAAACCCAGGAATCCTTACCTCCAGTGAACACTGCAAGAGTCACCCTTTCCTGGAAAAAATCGTCAGCAAACAGTAATCAAGAACATCCACCCTGACAGAGAGATGAATCTAGCATGAGTTTGTCCCTCAAGGATGGTAGGTTTAATGTATAATCTAACTTCAGATACAAGGGCTGGCAACTGAGAGCCTATAGTTCTATTTTGCCTTGCAGACACGGTGTGCCGCCGAAGACCATTTTGTTTTGTTTTTAATTTTTGGATTTGAAGGCCTGTAGGTGTAATGTGTATTCTCCGGTTCTCCACAGGCTCCTATGCTCCTTATTATCATATATCAGGCTGTTTCACACATGTTTGCTACCTAGCTGGCCCCTGAAGGCATTGAAGTTTACACCCCTTAAAGAAGGCACTAATCTATTAAGTCCACTTAAGCCAGCACTACGGTGGGAAATGGCTTGCCTCAAAATCATAGCATACTCGAAGGAGCCCTTATTGGGAATATTTTTGCATATCTATCATACACAGACCCAGGACAGCTATGACAAGTAAAAAAAGAGTGCAGCTGCCAAAACCAGGGGCCTTATTCATTATCCACCGGAGGGCAAATTATTTACAGGTATAACAATGCATTTGAAATACATTTACTAAGCATCATCATCAATTTCTCCAGATACAGAAGAGTTTCATTTAAACAGTTCTCTGAGCATAGAAACCACTGCTTGCAGAAACAGCAGAGATAGCTTCATTCTCAACACTGAACATTACTGAAATGTCAAAATAAATACCATGCAGAAACATAGCAAGAAGAAGCACTCTAGTGATAGGCAATAGCCTGGTCCCTCTGAAACCAAACCCAGAAGTCCAAAAGCAGCTCTGACAAGACAGCGTGTAGTGGGGCCAATCCATCCTAGTGGACGTTGCTTTCTTCCTTGGATGGACTTGTTGACAGCACAGCACAGAAAGTTCTCAAGCATCTGCCTTCACAGGCGTGACTCTCTGTTTTATAAGCGCTTAAATTCACTCAACAAGGAAAAGAAGGCACTACCTAAACAGAGTCATTAATAATATAAATCTCACCTAGAGGAAAAGAATAATACGGCCTGTCTCATTGCGCTGCATAAATACTGATTTCCGTGGTTTTCCATTTGTCCCCTCTATGGATTTTTCTCCTTTGGTACATCTCATCTCTCATTTTACTCCAGTACTTCTTCAGGGGACTTAATGGGAACAACTTTGAGGAAATCAGCTAGTAACACCTCCATTTCTCATCTGGACAGCTATGAGGCCTGGCCAACCATCACCATCCCCCCACCACTGGACTTTCCACAGTCCCCACCAAGGCCTTAGTTAGCCCTTGATCTCTTAGTCTTTGTACCTGGGTCACTAAACTGGGCTTTCAGCTACAGTATATGGCTTAAGGGTCATTAATATACAGTTATCCGATAGGTTACTTATCTCAGGGTTTACTTTGCAATTGCCTGGCTGGTATCTGTGTTTTCTTTCAAAACACCTTCCCGTAGTTTTCCATTCACTTTGTTTTTGGCTGAGAGACGGGATGTGGTTTCAGAATTCAAGAGTAGTTTTAGTAGCATTTCAGGGAAAATCTCCCTAGCTTCCTCACCCTGTGAGTTTCCCTTCTATACTCCCCACATCACGCTGAAAAAGCTTTCCAAATTTCTCTTCCACCTGCAAACCACTTTTCAAAGTAAAATGGGCAGTCTATAAAACCGGAAGGAACTAGAGGAACCAGAACTGCAAGGCCTGGGAGAGGCAGGAACTCACCGGGAGTTGGGTGGAGACTGCTCAGACAATACCGGCAAAAGAGAAATGAGTGGATCAGGCAAAACTGTGCTGAGCGCCCCCCCCCCAAACTCTCCCCTGCATTTAGAAGAGATTCAGAATCTTTTGTGTTAAGGTCTTTTACAAGTTTATACTCACTTGGGTCTGTTTGTTTGTTTGTTTGCTCGTCTGTTTTAACTGTCGCAGCTACTGCAAGATTCCAGACAGGCTGGCTCCCTTGGGGGACACTTAATCCTCCTTAACCTGTCACCAGTTGCTTTTTTTTTTTTTAAGATTTTATTTATTTATTTGACAGACAGAGAGATCACAAGCAGAGAGAGGGGAAGGGAAAGAGGAAGGGAAGCAGGTTCCCTGCTGAGCTGAGAGGCCCATGCGGGGCTTGATCCCAGGACTCTGGGATCATGACCCGAGCCAAAGGCAGAGGCTCAACCCACTGAGGCACCCAGGTGCCCCACCAGTTACTTCTTACATACAAATGAATCTGTCTGCTGGCCCCTGCTCCCAATTCTGAATCCCAGTCTCCACCACTGAACTCAGAACTCAAACACATTCATAAGGTTCACCTTAAATCCACTTCTACATAGCTCTCTTAATACAGCTAGGTGGCTCAGTTGGTTGGCCGTCTGACTCTGGATTTTGGCTCAGGTCATGATCTCAGAATCAAACTCCATGTCGAGCTCCACACTCAACTCAGAGTCTGCTTGAGATTCTCTCTCCCCCTCTGCCTCTGCCCCTCCCCCTGCTTGTGCTCTCTTAATTAATTAGTTAATTAAATCTTAAAAAGAAAAAAGCTGACACTGACTCTGGGTTTTCCATGTTTTTGTGGACAAGGTCATGTGTTCCTTGACACAAGTACTACCTTTTTTTCCTTTTCCTATTCCTACCTCAGGGTACCTAGGGCTCTTTAGCCATTTAAAGACTAGCCATTGATTGGTTTTCCAGAGATGCAGGTATATTTCAGGAAGAAGGCAATGAAAAAAATGAGAGAGAGAGAGACATGATTAATAACCTAATGATCTGTAACAGATGGAAGCATTGTTGGCTATCAGAGCTAGGACAATCCATAGCCAACGGTATTGGAATTATGCTAAGGAATTTAAGTTCCAAAAGAAAACTTATTCATACTACAAATGTACTGGTCCTAGCAAAACAGGTTTCAAGGTACAACTGTTTGTGCTTTCTTGCCAGTGTAAGAATAGAAACAAAGAATAATGCCCCCCCCC
>ML104365.1:19300-37418 GCA_003697995.1 Taxidea taxus jeffersonii
CCCCCCCACCTGCCTCTCTGCCTACTTGTGTGTCTGTCTGTCAAATAAATAAATAAAATCTTAAAAAAAAATACAGACCTTGAAATGGGGAGATAATTGTGAATCATCCAAGGGGGGTCCAATCTAATCACGTAAGTCCTTAAAAGCAAAAAACCTTTCCCAACTTTAGCCAGTGAAGAAAGATATGACAGTGGAAGAAATATCAGAGAGATGCAACATGGGTGGCTTGAAGACAGAGGAAGAGGGCCCTGAGCCAAGGAATGCAGGCAGCCTCTAGATGCTGAGAGAAGCAAAGAAACAGATTCTCCCTGAGGGGCCTCCAGAGAGGAACACAGCCCTGCTCACACCTTAATTGTAGCTCAGACTTCTAAGCTTATGAAACTGTAACATAACAAATTTGTGATGTTTTAAGTCACCTATAATTTGTTAATGGTAGTGACAGAAAATTAATACAAAAGGCAATCCTCATTTTCAGCATGGCCCTGTAAAGTGGTAAGTGGGGATTTACCGCCACAGCCCCAAACCAGAGAGATTTCCTACTCTGACTGAAACTGTCCTTCCAGTCCCCTTTTCCCCTTTGCCACTTGGCTGACTTGGTCATCTTTCAAGATTCTGCACCAACTTTCTGTCCTGTGAAAAGTCTTAGTTTTACCAATATAGGCTATAAATATCCCAGATGTGAAGTCCATGTTATATTCTTGGTGAATGCTAGTTTAAATGATGGACTTAAGTATCATTTGATGGAGTGTAAAAATAAGGCCCAATAAAACTACTTTCTTGTCACTGCTTTTACAAAAGGAATAAGATCACTTGCTAGGATCCGCCTACATTCACATCCATGAAGTCCTACCTTATTCCTTCTCCTTCTCTCTTTGGACACACACACACACACTGGCAGAGTTGAATCCCAGTTTGTGACTGTTCAGAGTCAGATAAGTAAGCAATACATGCATCCCTGATGAAGAGTACAAGATGTAGGGGGTCAAAGACTGAAACCAGAAAGTTGCAAGGGAAATTTCCAAGGCACAGAAAAAGTTCTTAAAATGTGGAGATTAAAGACAGAGCCAAGGTTTGAGAATTAAATAACAGAACTCAGTGGTATGCTGGTTTTAAAATATGTCTACAAATACTCCGACACTCCTTTCTCCAAAAGGTGGAGACTAATTTCCCTCCCCTTGAATATGGGCTAGAGGGAGTCCCTTCTCATGAACACAGTATGGATGACATGAACAACGTGTGATCATGTCACAGAAGTCATTACAACTTCCTTCCCTCGATCTCTCTCTTCTCTTCCCCACTCCCAACCCCTTTTACTTGCTCTAGAGGAAGTGATTTGCCAATAGCCACATGAGTGAACTGTCGTGGCAGAAAATTCCTAAATCTTCAGACAACTGCAGCTTATATCTTTTTTTTTTTAAGATTTTTATTTATTTATTTGACAGAGAGAGAGAGAGAAGGAGAAAGCAAGCACAAGCAGGGGCAGCAGCAGGCAGAGGAGAAGGAGGTTCGCGCTGAGCAAGGAGCCTGATGTGGGGCTCGATCTCAGGACCCTGGGATCATGACCTGAACCAAAGGCAGAGGCTTAACGGACTGAGCCACCCAAGCACCCCCAGCAACCAGCCCACATCTTGACAGCAACCACTGGATGAGTCCCTGAGCCAGAACCACTCAGTTAAGTTGCTTTCAAATTTCCAAACACAGAAACTATGAGATAATAAATGTTCGCTGTTTCCAGCCACTAAGTTTTAGAGTTATTTGTTATGCAGTAATAGATAGCCAATATACATGAGACACAATCCCTCGGGCAGAGGTTGCAAATTGGAAGTCAAGATCCTGATTCAGTCTGCAAATATACTTTCCTCAGCTCATCATGTTTTTTATGAGCCAAAATTTAAAAATCATTTAAATTCATTTAGAAATCTAGATTTCCAGTCTCTCTCAAAAATGTGGAGATCTGGCAACACAAAGACCTGAGCTCCAGTCTGGCAGCTGTGAGTGAGAACTGAGGACTGGCCTTCTGCTGTAGGCTCTCCTGAGCTCCCTGGAGCCCCCACTAACCCTGCTAGCTATTCATCTCTATGCCACTGACACTAACAGCATGGTTTTTACATTGCTCTTTCTCTTGTATTAGAAAAATATTTCTCATTTCTTATACCTCTGAAAAAACTAGGAAGCAAAAGATAAACCAAAAGGGCTTCTGTGTCTTAAGAAATCTGGGAGAACAGGGTGGCTCAGTGGGTTAAGCATCTGACTTTGTCTCAGGTCATGATCTCAGGGTCCTGAGATCGAGCCCCACATCGGGTTCCCTGCTCAGTGGGAAGCCTGCTTCTCCTTATCTCCCCTTCACTCGTACTCTCTTCACTCTCATATATATAAATAAAATATTTAAAAATAAAAAAAGAAGGAAAGAAAGAAGTCTAGGAGAACACCGATTTCTTGGTGGGAGAAAAGAATCTCCCTGCATGCCTGACATGCCGTCAATGAGAGTCTGTGTCAAATACACACAACTTAAGATTCTAGAAGCTTTGTTCATTTAGGCAAATGGACGGGCCCCGTAAATGAGTTGGGTGAAGCTGCTCTTTCTCACCCTGGGCTCTTTGAAATGGGGTGAAGGTAAGGATAATGAGTTTGCTAGACTTGGCTTTGAGCATCTTAAAGGAAGCCACCAACATGACACTTTTCCTCTCATACTGATTATTGTTGAGAACACAGGAGCTATCAAATCTTCTGGTTTTGTACTAACAGTAATTGCTTAGCTTCAGCTTCTTTTTTTTTTTTAAAGATTTTATTTATTTATTTGACAGACAGAGATCACAAGTAGGCAGAGAAGCAGGCAGAGAGAGAGCAGGAAGCAGGCTCCCTGCTGAGCAGAGAGCCCAACGCGGGGCTCGATCCCAGGACCCTGAGATCATGACCCCAGCCGAAGGCAGAGGCTTAACCCACTGAGCCAGCCAGTTGCCCCTTAGCTTCAGCTTCTTATAGCTGACTCACATTGCGTCTGACCACATCCCGATTGACTAATCAGAAATAATCTCAAGCACAACTCTTGCTTTTCCATAAATTCATATATTATTTTTCCTGATGTCTCTAGAAAATAAACACTGAACTAGAACAAGAGTCAACAAATTTCAGCACACAAGCCAAATCTGGCCTACTGCTGGCTCCAATAAATAAAGTTTTATTGGAACACAACCACACTCGTTCACTTCCATGTTGTCCACGGCTGCTTTTGCCCCATGGCGACTGAACTAAGTGTTCAGAAACCTTATGACCTACAAGCCTAAATTTCACCACCTAGAGACACCTAAGTGGCTCAGTCAGTTAAGCGTCTGCCTTCAGCTCAGGTCATGATCCCAAGGTCCTGGGATGGAATCCCCAATCGGTGGAGAGTCTATTTCTCCCTCTGCCTGCTGCTCCCCCTGATTGCATACACACTCACTCTCTCTCTCTCTGACAAATTAATAAATAAAATCCTCCAAAAAATTTAATATGTTGCCAATCGTTGAACAAGAAGGATAAAATACAAATGTTTTGATAGTTAATGAGCTAAGAACACATTGTTCTTCAAAGGAACACAACATGGGAAACAGTGAAGTCACCACATGCTCTCTGGAATATTTGCCTTCTAATTCCTTGTCAATAACCCTAAAGCTTGCTTTACCTTACAAATAGACATAAATAAGACAGTGTTTTAAATTGAAAATGAACTCACGGTGGCTAGCTTCTGAACATCTTCATCGGATGCTCCCAGAGAGGCCAGGCCTATTTCTTGTGAAAACTGAGCAAACTTAGGATCCGCAAGTAATGGAACATGTCCCAGGAGTTCGTGACATGTGTCTCTGACAAGAAAAACATTGTAAAAAAGTATTATACGAAAGGCTTTAAACTACCGCTGGTAGAACAAGCTTAAAATCCTAACTGCAAACTGGATATTATAATTAATCACTGTGACCAAATTTCATCAAGTCTAAGACTTTGTTTTATCACCTTTTAATAGCTCCGAAACCCAGACGCACCTTACAATCCATGGTGTCTTCAATTATATGATATCCAGTATTTGTAATAAATAACAGCAACAAATATTTTCAAGGGCTTACCATATGTCAACCACACAGTAAGTCAGTAAGTTGGGCTTTTTAAAAAGATTTTATAAGAGAGAGAGAGCATGATCGGGGAGGAGAGGGACAAGCAGACTCCGTGCAGAGCAGGGAGCCCAATGCAGGGCTCGACCCCAGGACCCTGGGATCATGACCCAAGCTGAAGGCAGACAACCAACCAGCTGAGCCACCCAGGCACCCCACTGTAAGTGTTTTATGACATTCCCTACCCCTCGTAATCCCCAAGAGAAACTTAGGAAATTAAAGTACTTTAATAGTGGAAGAACCTGTAAGCAGGGGTGGGCAATCTACAGTCCCAGGACAAATCAGGCCCACCACCCATTTATAAGTAAAGTTAATCGGAAAACAGCCATAGCCCTTTTATTTATGTACTATCTAGGGCTCTTTTTAACTAATACTGCAGGGTTGAATAGCTGTGACTAAGACCATATGGCCCGCAGAGCCTTAAATATTTACTAGCTCGCCCTATGGTGATCAAGCCAAAATTTGAATCCAGCTTATGGTGACTCCGAAGCTGTCGCCTTTAACGCTTAAGTTGCACAGCCTGCCGTGTTGCACTTTGCAGACACTGGCAAATAGCACAGGATCATATCATCATCATCAAAGTGCCTTTCCCATCAAAGAGTTATCTGCCCATAACACAAGCAACTCCCCTGAACCTGCCCAGTGGAAAACCTTCCCAGTCCTCTGCTTTGGTTAGCCTGAACTAGGAAACAACAGAAGCTTAGATCTGCTCTCATCTGCCCGTGCTTCTATTTGGAGCCAAATGATTAGGCAAAGACAGGTATGTGTCACAGGGAAGCAAGGCAGATGCCTTCCTGAGTCATTGCCATGAATCACAAAGTGTTCCCTGGTCCCGAGCTATACTGGAATGAATCCCCCTATGATTCTCTGGGAATGGATCAAGAAGCTGCAATATTTTCTTTTCCTAGCAAAAAGTAGTTAGCCAGGTAGTATTTGAAAGATGTTTCCTAATTTCACCTGGGCTCCTCTCAAGTGTTTCACTTCAAGTACATGCTAGAATATACATGCCAGGGGCTGCCACTATGATTAAAAGTATGAAGTATACTGGGTGGTTATGTGGTTGAAGCCAGTCAATGGCGGTCAAAGGCACAAGATCGATGCCCACATAAAACAGATGGTATTACTCAATCAAAACATCTTGTTCCCACAACTCAAACCACATCCCCAGCCTTGGCCAGCCACTTCATAGGTACATTGGGTAGCCAAATGAGAACGTGGAGACAGGACGCTAAAAGAAATTCCCAATGTATTCCCTGTCAACTACATGCCAATAGCTTTCTTTTTACACAAGACTGAATGCATGGAAGACAATACAGGCTTGTTGCTCTCCAATCCTATTACCTAAGGCAGAGAATCAGACTCATTGGATTTTAGGATATAAAGAGAATTTAGATATTATCTGAGTCCTTCCTATTAAAGATAGACAGGAAGAAAGAAAGAAAGCTAACATATTCTGAGTTCTTATTATGTGCTGGGTACTGTACTAAATGTTCTCATATCATATCAGTAATTTATCCTTACCTACAAAGAAGTCTTATGATTCCCGTTTGATAGATGAAGAAACTAAAATTCAGTAAATGTAAGCATCTTTCCAAGGTCACACTCTTAATACAAGACAGACAAGATTTGAAATCAAATTCCCCTGACTTAAAGTTGTGCTCTTCCTGCTCCATTGTTTTAACTAGCAGATGTGGAGAAAATGGGAAGGGGTAGGTCAGGGGGTGCCACTTACATTGTAGGGAGAGCATTTAACGAAGCTGGTCAGCACAAGTGAAAATGTAGTCAGTATGTTACAAGTCTCTTTTCCTGCTACTCAGTGACTCTCAATCTTCTAAATTACTTGAGCAGCATTTTTAAAAATACCAGTGACTGGGTCCCATGTAAAACCAATTCAATCTGACTCTCGGGGACAGACCAGAGCATCTGTATTGTTTCCAGAGTTCTGAGGGTATTAATAAGACACAGCCAAGGTAGAGACCCATTGTCATAACAGATGATACCAGGGGCTCTCCTAGCAGGCTTCAAACAGCAAGGAATTGGATCGAAAACCAAAGGTGACTCTGTAATTTTGAGCTGCCCAAATTTAATTCCACTGAAATTACATCAGAATCCTGGGGCATAATGAAAGGTGGTGAAAGAAAGTTCACTAGATAGCTAATTACTCCTCTGTGTGCATTAGATTCAGTGAAAGCATCTAATACTCTATGCTGGGAGTGGACCCCATCGATGCACTCCTGTGATCAGTTTTTTAAAAGGCCGTGCAGTCCGCACTGATGTTGGGATCAGGATCAAGTGGCCCACCATGGATAAATCTGAATATTGTAGCCTAAAATGTAAATACTAAAGCACCCCTGCCCATCCAGGCAGACAATATGACAATGATCATTCCAAAATTAGACCAGATGTCAAACTTTGGGGAAACACTGAAGATGGCGTAAAGAAAGTAGGTAAGCAGAAACTAAAATAGCAAGTATTGTGACCAACACATATAGAATGCTTGCTATGAGCCAGGCAGTGTGCTAAGGGCTTCGTCGTGCGAGAGCAAGACGGGTCAAGGCTACCATGGCAGTGCATTCAGGGTGCAGTACTGGATTTACTTTTGAGCTTGTCAAATCCTTGAGGAAGGCTGCTGCACACAGTCTTATATCTACCTAGGTACTAACGGAATTCAAAAACGTACAGATAGAAGGAAAAGTGAGAAGGTGGCAGCCAAAAAGGAAAAAAGAAGGAAAATACTAAGATCCAAAGACATTAATGGGACCATTCTCTGGAATAAAAAAGGAGCTATCACCTAGATTTTAAGTCAAGGTGTCATTATCTGAAACCTGTAACTCACAGCCAACCTAAGAAGGTTTAATAGCATTCCAAAGATAAGTTAATCCAACTATTCGTGGAAGAGGATGAAAGAAAGGAATTTGAAAGAATGAAATCATACAATATGGCAGAATATGCTGTTTCATTAAGAGTGAAAGTCTCGGGGTGCCTGGATGGCTCACTCAGTTAAGCATCCAACTCGATTTTGGCTCACATCTTGAATTCAGGGCAATGAAATCAAACCCCATCCCTGGCTCCATGTTCAGTAGGGAATCTGCTTGAGATTCTCTCTTCTCTCTCTCTCTCTGCCCCTTCCCTCACTTCCACTCATACTTGCACTCTCTCTCTCTCTCTCTAAAATAAATAGGCAAATTTTAAAAAAAAAACAGAAAGCCTGAAGCAAGGTGTCTAATAAAATTACTGATGGAATAGGAGGGATGCCTTTCACCCTGTTATAAGTAGAAATGATAGCATCTCACCAGTTTGTGTCCTCTTCTCAGCTCTGTGTCCCTGCCGAGACCCTAAAAAACACCACTCAGGCTCCTGAGCGAGTGTGTGTGCACAGCATGAACAATGAGCCCGCCTCTCATGGAGCCAAGGCTTTAAGTGCCTGTATTTCAAGACCAGAAGCAAGGTTATCGTCTTTTATGACTGGTGAAGCCGTCTCAGAAATAAACTCTATCCCGGAGTCTTTGGCTTAGACATGGGATGTAGACAAAGGAAACTGAAGTGCCAAGAAACCCTTCAACCAAACGGCAAAGAAAGCTGTTTAATGTTACTAACAAAAGCAATTACTTAACTTCAGTAAGTCTCAATAGTTTCTCTGACACCGAAGGATTTAGAAGCTGGAGTTGACTCTAACTCAGAGACTGAAAGAGGCTCCAGACTTTTGGGAATCTGAAGGAAAAAGGCTGAGTCTTTTCTCCAACCTTTGTATCAGTCAGGTTCTGGTGCGCTGGAATCATGTGGTTTCGCCTTATTTTACAAAGCGCAGCTGTTCTTATGTCCCGCATATAAAGTAGTTCACGATCCCTCCATGGGTTGTGTCATCCACAGCTGGGACCCCTGAGTACCTAATTATGAACAGGTTTCCGAGGTGAGTCCACAACTAATGCCTTATCACACCAGATCGCTCTTAAAAGATTCAATTATTTGGCTATAATTGCACCTGTCAGCACACGCTGCCTCCAATCTCGACATCGGCAAACTTTTCTCTTTTTAACTCGCATCCCTTTGATGCATTTTCGCCTGAATAATGCTTTCAGAAGCCTTTTCACAAAAGCACTCTGTTCACTGGAAATGTAGGGCCTTTCAAAACTGTTAGCACTGTAAAACATCATGTCTCCTTTTGAGAAAAAAAAAAAAAGAAAGAAAGAAAGAAAGAGAAAGAAAAGCTAGAGCTGATATCAGACCCTAAACTTTTGCTGCTCTAAATTGGAATCTTCTCTGATAAGCCCTGTTACGAGGATTTTAAAGCCTGCTGAAATGGGCCCACAAAAGGGCCTGGGCAAAATGCTTGCGGGGAAATCTTAAATCATTCTAAGAAAGTTGCGATCATCTTGCTGTGGGGAAATAAGGGTCCTGGTTGTTAAGTTCACATTCAAAATGAGTCTGGCATTTTTTCTCCTCTTATCAGTTTTCAAAGCTGACTCCTCACGCTACATGTTGAACAACTCCTTTTTATTTCTGCTGTAAATTAAAGCCTTTAAGAAGCAGTGAGCCAGCATCCAACATTTGCTTCTTATCCCAAATCAGTGCATCTGTCTTTTAAATCGTATTTCTATAGGTTTTGTTTGTTCTAAATGACACAGAAGCCAACACAGTAGCTAAATCATGAAGAGAAGGAAAGCAGGATGAGCGGCAGGGGTGGGGAGTTCGCACGGGTGAAAAGAAGCAGGAGGATGAGCTGGGAGGCAAAATCGGGTATCTCTTTCAGCTTTCACACAACATTTGGTGGGTGAGTGCAAGTTATCTGGGATAACACTCCGGGACGCACTGAAAAGGGGGTGACTTGGTTTGTTTTCACTGCACCAAGGAGATGATAAAGGGAATTAATTTGGTATTGAGGCAATTTTTCTTCAGCACTTGCCTTGGACCCATATACAGAGTTCCTTTGATTTAGATTTAAAATAGCATACTGCAAAATCTGGCCCAGATAAAATTCTAGGCAGCCCTTATGATCACTCCCTCTTCTATCTCTATCGCCGTGCAGATAAATAGATATGTGGCCCTCTTTCTAAGAAGCTGAGCACTTAGATATCGTCCTGGAGGAAATCTTCTTTATTTTTTTCCCTCTAGGAATCATACGGAAGGCCACCAATGTTACTTTCCTTCACTACAATTCTTTTGAGACTGACAGAAAATATTATAGTGATCTTTTTTGAAATTTCCTTCAAGAAGCATTTATCGTATGCCTATTATGTACCAAGCACTATGTTAGGAAACGATACTTAAAAGTAAGTAAGACATAACCTGAGAATAACTCTTAGCAGAGTCACGTTATGGTTCCATAAAAGGGCAAACAGCAAGTACTAACTTTCCTGATCCAGGGAGAGACATACTTTCTAGCTCTTACAAGTCCCACAAAAGGGCTGCAAGGGAAATTGTGGCTACGTCTCTAGTTCCCCTATCATCTCAGATAGTTCTTATACTAGAATAAATAAGAGATTTTTAATTATTTCCCTGACGCCTCCCAAATTGCACTAAAGATTAAGGGTGCAATATAACAGAATGGTTAAAAGTCTATCTGAAGTCAGATCCAAGTTCATGTTCCACATTCTGCATAGGCAAAGGACTTAGAGAAGTTCTGTGCAATAGGACTTTCTTCATTGATCATAATATTTTATATCTGCATTGTCCAGCATGGTAGCCCTTTGGAACATTTCCGGACACCGGAAATGTGGCTAGCGCTACTGAGGAACTACATTTATAGTGAATTTGATTTTAATTAATAAATTTAAATAGCCACATCTCTACCATATTGGACAGCACAGCTGTCTTGTTTTTTCATCTTTGGAATGGAGATTACATGGGTCCCTATCACATGGAGTTCTTTTTTTTTTTTTTTTTGAAGAAATTAGATTTTATCTTTTTTTTTAAGATTTTATTTATTTATTTGACAGAGAGAGAGACAGCAAGAGAGGGAACAAAAGCAGGGGAAGTGGGAGAGGGAGAAGCAGGCTTCCTACTGAGCAGGGAGCCCCGTGCAGGGCTCGATCTCAGGACTCTGGATTCATGACCTGAGCTGAAAGCAGATATTTAATGACTGAGCCACCCAGGTGCCCCTCTCATGGAGTCCTTAAACAATGTAGTAAGATAACACATTGAAAACATCAGTTCCCAATGAGTTATGTATTATTCATCATATTACATTAAATTATAGTTACAACAACATCTATTCTGTACTTCAGTAAGGCTGACCTTTTGGAAGATATTTTCTCACTTATACAAAAACTTGTAATCTTCTCCAGGACAAATGTCATGCCATGGTCATCTTTGGATGCCTGGTACATAATAGATGCCCAATTTAACTGTCATTTAACCCAACCAAACAGAGCAGGGATGATGGGACACTATGGCTCCATAAAGAGGTAAATCCAAGTGCATCCCAAGTACGGTTTTCCTAATTTCCGGTGTAGCATCAGGGCATCAGATTAGGTCTGGGTTTTGCTATTTCCTAGTTGTGTGACCATAAGAAAATCACCTGACTGCCTTAAACTTCGGATTTGCACCTGTTAAATGGTGACAGTCCTGCTACCTCATAAAGATGAGTGGAACGATGCCAGCCCAACAGAACATGTGTGGGAGAGGTCGGATCCCTCCTTCCTTCTCTTTTGTGGTATCTTCTGTACCTGTCAACAGACATAATTCTCTGCCCGGCACTGAAGACGTCTGACCAGCAGTTGCCTCTTCCTTGCCTAAAATTCAATCACTTTGAATTTCTTCTTCTCAACTTGCAAATTAAAAATACAAATACTCCCTGACTACACAGCACTGAGGGAATGAGAACTGTGGTTCGGGTGCGGCCTTAAATTTTTAGATGATGAGCACCACGCAAGGAAGGCAAACTTTGGAGGGTGGAGGTGGGAAAGGAATCCTGCTTTGAATCTGCAAATATATATGTATTTATATCCGAAAGCTTTACCTCCAGTCACTGTGGATAACAGCCTAGAAGAACAGAAACAGCCCCAGCAGGCACTTAGATAGAAGCTCGGTTTCAAAATGCACAGGTTTTAAATAATGTATAGTGCTTTTTTTTTTTTTCATAGACTATCTATTGTTAGGGTGCTTGGGGCTCTTGAGACAAAAGGCCCTGTAAAAAGCCTTAGGGGTTATTTCTGCTTTTAGGCACCTCACAAAACGAGACACAATTTGATGATTGAAAACTCGGGAGTCCAGGTCTAGGAACATACGTGGCCTTGTAAGTAGGCTGGAATTTTATGAGGTCCATCAGCCTCCTCATGAATTTAAGAGGAACCAAGAAAGAGTGGACCTATTTGGTATTTATATAAAGCTTTTTTTCTCTCTGCAAAGATCAAAGCATTATTTCATTATCCCTCACACAGAGAGGTTAAGTGGCTTGCCGACAGTCACAGCTGAGAGCTGATAGCAGGGCCTGGATTTCCAGCAAGCAGCGCACAGGTCCTTCTGCCTGAGGACATGGACACAGCAGCCTCCTATCTGCATTTCTACCCTGGAGAGAGGAGCTAGCCTCTTTTTCCCAGTGAAAGAGGAGATGCCTCCTCTTGATAAATAGGACAGGTTCTGGCCCTGTGAAGATCAAAGGAGAAGGGGGGCTTCTAACAAAGACTGGTAGGGGGACCAAATGCTAGATGGGACCTGCATAGCTCTAAACCACCTGAGAGACACAGATAGGGCTTAGGGTTCTGGCAAAGCAAGGGCCACCAAATTAAAGGTGTTACTGTTGACTCTCTTACATCACATTTGTAAATTAGAAAAATCAAGAAAGAAGCTATTCAACTTCACACATAATGGTTTTGAGTTTTCCTGTTTAATGGTACCCTTAACATGGAATAGTGGCTAATCTCAGTCGCTGACACCGACTACTCGAGTTTAAATCCTGACTTCCTTGCTCTCCACCAGCTGGGTGACCTTGGGCAAGTTGCTTAACCTTTCTGGGCCTCAGTTTCCTCATCCATAAACTCAGAATAATAACAGCAACAACCCCTCAGAGCGTTGTATTGAGTTCAATCCATATACAACATTGAAAATAGTGCCTCATCCATAATAGTCAATAAATGCTTACTTGTTGTTAAGAGAAAAAAAAAAATACTGTTGTCACTTCTGCTCTACCGATACTGTTGTTGAAGCTATCTGTTAGTCTAGAAGGGATGACAACACTTTAGGTCTTGGGGCCTCTGTCTAACGTCTTAACTGACCCAGGTAAAGCCCAAACCAAACATCTCCTGAGGGGGACGATGGCTGCTGTGCTGAGGGTGTGAGCTCTGGGTTAAAACTCAGGAAAAGGAAGCCAGATGAGATCGGCTCTCTGACAACATGCCATCCTCTGAGACTGGCTAATCCTTACACTTCTCTGCAATCCCGAACGGCAGTGAAGAGAACAGAGCGCAGAGGAGGCCAGGTGGCCAGGCAGGGAGCTCGGGGCTGCGCCCCCGTGTCCTCTGCGAAAGAGCAAGTTGAAGCTAAACTGACCTCATAGGAATGAAGTGTTAAACTCTCCAAAGTTCGGGTTTATCTTCCCAGACCTTAACCTTAACCTTAACCAGACTGCCTTCAGCGAGGCCAGATATTAAAAACACCTGAGGGGGGCGCCTGGGTGGCTCAGCGGGTCAAGCCTCTGCCCTCGCTCAGGTCATGATCTCAGGGTCCTAGGATCGAGCCCCACTCGTCGGGCTCTCTGCTCCGCAGGGAGCCTGCTTCCCTGTCTCTCTCTCTGCCTGCCTCTCTGCCTATTTGTGATCTGTCTGTCAAATAAATAAATAAAATTTAAAAAAAAAAACAAACACCTGAGGGGTGCCTGGGTGGCTCAGTCGTTAAGCCATGCCTTCGGCTCAGGTCATGATCTGGGAGTCCTGGTATCCAGCCCTACACCGGGTTCTGTGCTCGGCGGGGAGCCTGCTTCTGCCTCTGCCTCTGCCCCTGCTTGTGTTCCCTCTCTCGCTGTGTCTCTCTGCCAAATAAATAAATAAAATCTTTTTTTTTATTAAAATTTTGAAAAAAGTAAAAACACCCGAGACAGTCAGGGCTTAAGTCAGGTAAATCCACATGCCCAGAATCCCTCAGCTGGCAGCAAGGACGGAAAACTGAGAATAGAAAGAACCTCTTTCTCCTCTCATTACAGACCTAGCGAGAGGCATCTGTTAGATCACCAGAGGGATAGCCAAATTTTCTTATAAATGTGGAAGCCTACATCTTTACCTGCTGATAATATTACTTAACAAATGAGGATTCGTGTCTGAGCCACAAGAAAATAAATGACATCTTCTGCCAGTTTTAGGGAGGGTTCTGTTCTAATAAGCAAGGGCTAAACATAAAATGCATTTACTTAGAAACAGATGAAAAATACTGTCAGAAATAATTCACATTTATTTTTCTTGTACAATTAAAACACAGCACCAACTCTTAAGAAAAATCACCTGAAGGCAAAGCCTTTTTTAAACTTTAAAACAGTTATATTTAAAAATAACATTAATTGCCCCTAAAATGTTCAACTGCAACAAGAAAGAATTTCTTTAATGCGAATGCATTCAGTGGTATTATGGCAACAGACGTTGCAATATTAGTCAATGGTGTCACAAATTATTTCCTAATGGTGGGAGTTTGCCCTTTGATTTGAAAAGTGACATACCAGGAAAGAGCAGAAGAAAATAAACCCCCATTACTCTGTGCTGAATAATCAATCATGCCAACAGAGCTCGGAATCAGGGACTCCCTGACTGAAGAAGCTTATACTATGTTGTGCCAAGTATATTTTTGTTACTAGGATGTTAAGCCCAACATCTGAAAATAAAATAGAATGAATATTTTTAAATGTTTTCACTAAAACATTGTTTAAAGGGATTCCTGGTGCAGGATCACATTATTACTCTGGCAAGTGTTCTTCTGGAAAAACAGATATTGTACAGGCTTGACCTCAAAAAACTGAGGTTGCTGGTCCTGGTTGCTTCTCCCTGAGCAATAGACAATGGGGGAGGGCCTGTGCTATGGATGTGTATTTCACCACTGCCCTGGGCAAACTTTAAAGTTTCAAAGGACCCCCAGTGTAGAACCATGAGGAATCTGGCCACCTTCATCCAGAAATCTAGATCACAGTAGATTTGGCCTATATTGAGAAGAACAAAACCAGATTATATAGGAAGAAAATATTTTATATGTATATATACACATACACACATATACATGTATATGTGTGTATGTGTGTGTATATATATATATATATATATATAATGATTAATGCCTTAGAAAATAGGGTCTGCTTGCCATACCCTTCTTCATTCCTAAGATTTCAGTCAATTTACACAGCTTCTGGAGGAGAGCATAAAATCTGGCCCCAGGAGAATACAGTTTTCTTCAACTATATATCTCATTAAAGAGCTCTGTGTTTCTAAGATACCAGTGGGCATCGGGACTATCGAAGTCACTGGAAATCATATACACAAGTACATATGCACAGGCAAATTCAGTTGGCAGGTGCTCAACCTCCACCTTGCACAAAACACATTCAAGAAGTCTAGAAGAATAGAGACCACAAATCCCTTCGAAGGAAAGGCCTAGGGGAAGAAAGGCAGAAGACTTAAAGCAGAACTAGGGAGATGGGAACATAGACCACATCTGAAAATCCAAAGCACCTTCTGGAAACCAGAAGCCTGACGTCAGAGACGAAACCAGAGAGGGAACAGGTCCCTTCCTACAACTTGCTTCTCTTCCCTGTATACCTCCTAAATTGACTCACCACCAGTCCAGCAAGAAGCTTTGAGAGACAAATTCAGAGATGCTGCTACCTCTCTGGTCCATACTCCTCACTGCCAGAGGGGCACCCACTCATGCCAGATGTGGACGACACATCCATGCACACGGCTGCCCCTGGGGGGCCTGCATCAGTGCTTGCCAGAAGGTGTCAATCTCAGAGAACTTCTTAATGCAGTAATTTAGGTATTCATTTAAATATAATTTAGAACATGTCACAGAATGACATTCTTGTGAAAGCTAGGGCCATGGGGTCACCTGGGTGTCTCAGTGGGTTAGGCCATTACCTTCAGCTCAGGTCATGATCTCAGAGTCCTAGGATGGAGCCCCGTGTAGGGCTCTCTGCTCAGCAGGGAGCCTGCTTCCCCGCCCCCCTCTCTGTGTGCCTCTCTGCCTACTTGTGATCTCTGTCTGTCAAATAAATAAAATAAAATCTTTTTTAAAAGGTGGGGGGCACCTGGGTGGCTCAGTCATTAAGCATCTGCCTTCAGCTCAGGTCATGATCCTAGGGTCCAGGGACCGGGCTCCCTGCTCAGTGGGGAGCCTGCTTCTCCCTCTCCTGCTCCCTCTGCTTGTATTCCCTTTCTCGCTGTGTCTCTATCAAATAAATAAATAAAATCTTAAAAAAAAAAAAAAAAAAAAGCTAGGGCCATGAGCTTCCCTGCCTTTTAAGTGGGACAATATTTAGGATTAGTTACCCAAAGGGGAGAGAATATACTTTTTTTTAGCACCATGTAAAGTGTAGTTTCTTTCCTTCTTTCTCTCTCTCCCTCTCTGGTTCTTTCCCTCCTTCCCTCTCTTGCTCTTTTTCTCTCCTCTGACTAAGGGGGAGGTAGGGACAACTTGCATGTTTCCTTTTGTTCCTCTTCTTCAGCTTCACAGTGAATAATCACCTTCTTATTCTGAAACTATCTTTAACCCAAAAACAAAATAGAGGAGCAGAATAGGTTGCCCCTTACTGGGCACGATGGAAGAGAGGACTCGAAGCCCTCACAGCTGCAGTTGCTACTTATAATCCCACCAGCAAAGAAAGGTTCAGGATTTTACCTGAAGACACTGAATGTGCAAAAATGCCTTAGTCCTGGAAGGGTGTCCAGATCAGTCCCTGAAATCAGAATAAAGCTACTGGGGAGAGTGGAGGGGACTCCCCAATATAGGGCCACAGCCTTTCAGAAAGAGGTCTGACCACCACAGCGTGCAGGCCCAGGACTTCAAATAAGTCCATGGCATTTAGTCCCCAGTACTCCCTCCCTCCCTCCACAGATCTCAGGTTGGGTCTCTGAGTAGACATTGGGCCTGACGCGTCCTGGTGGCAGTGCCATTCATGGCTTCGCCCTACAAGGACTCAATTCTCACCTTACGTGCCAGGTTTGAGGATCCCCTGCAACCTGGGTCTGATTTCCTTGTTTCTGCATTGCCTTTGTTAACTGACTTTGGGTTCATTATAGTCTTATGAAGGAGACTGAGATGGGAACAGATCATTACTACTCGACGTTGTAAGTACTAACATAGAAGAAGACAAAGTGTTACAGAAACACCGAGCTCTGCCCAGACAAACTTCCACAGAGAAGGTTGTGACTGAGCTCTAACCCTAGAGAATTAAGAGGATTTTACTGGAGTCACTCCAAGCCGAATGAACCCCCTGCACAAAAAGGTGAAGGCATGAACCAGCAGGATCACTGGAATGGTGAGAAGTTCAGTGTGGCTGGGGCATAAGGTTTCGGAGGAGGCAAAAGAGAAACAGAAGATACGGTTTGATTGGATCAGACCTTATTCTCTATTTGCAATGAAGAACAACAAGTTAAACAAGGGAATTCTATACTGCATTTGTGTTTCAGAAAGGAAACAGGGTCTACAGACTGCTTCAAATAGAAAATAAAGCAGTAATTAGGGGCACCTGGGTTGCTCGGTCAGTTAAGGGTCTGCCTTTGGCTCAGGTCATGATCCTGGGGTCTTGGGATAGAGCCCCATATTGGGCTTCCTGCTCAGCAGGGAGCCTGCTTCTCCCTCTGTCCCTCCTTCACCCACTCCCTTTCTCTGTCCCCCTGCTTGTGGGTACTCTCTCTCTCTTTCTCTTAAATAAATAAATAAAATCTTAAAAAAAAAAAGAAAGAAAGAAAGCAGTAATTTGTAGACAGACCAACAACGTTAACATGACCCATCAGATTTCTTCTAGAACAGTGGTTCTCCCTGGGGGCAGTGTTGCCCCCCTTAGGGGACATTTGGCAATATGTGCAGACATCTGTGGTTAAGTGGAAGGCTGGTCTTGACATCTAGTGGCTAGGGGCCAGACATGCTCTTAACCATCCTACAATGCACAAGACAGCCCCCACAACAAAGAATTAACTGGCCCAAAATATCAATAGGGCTGAGGAGGAGAAATCCTGTTCTAAAAGATGAGGTGGCCAAAAGATGTGAGAAGACACAGCTACTGTGGATTTCCCCAAGAGGCAGAGAGGAGACGTGGAGATGGTAGACCTTCTCAAATGACCTTTCTGCTACCATTCACGGGCCGGGTCATGCTCACACACCCGGGCGACTTCGAACTCTGTATCTTTCCCTCTCATCCCTCAGAGTGAGAAGGACTCACTCTTATTATTATTTCTGGAACATTATTATATTATATATATATAATATTATATATTCTGGAATAATAATATTATTATTTCTGGAATAACCTTGAATTTGACCCAATTGATTTACATAAAGGAGGTCATTTACACACTTCAGTACTCCATTAGGGACAAAGCTGCATGTGATCACAGCCAATCAAAGCAGGCAGCGATGCAACTGCAAAGTGCAGAATCACAGCCCTGGCCTCGGGCGCCGCAGATGGGGAGAAAGATGGCTCTCCACTTCTAGCAAATCAGTGGCCTTTCAATCTAGGTAGAAACACATGGAAAAGCAAAGTCCTCCCACCAAGAAAACCAAGAGTCATTGACTCTCCACAACTTTCACTGCTGTCCACCAGGCCAGAAAACTTTCCCGGGGGAACCAATCCAATCTGCCATCACTTTTTTAAATTAAAGTCTCACTCTCTGGCCAAGTTTAGGGAATACAAGAGTCTTTCAAATGTAAAATGTAAAAAACAGGCCAAAGACACATTTAAAACCCAATAGTTGTTGAAAGCTAGGATCTCAAAATACATTCTCCCCAGACTGAAAAGGAAAATAAAATTCTTTTTTGCGGATAATGTCTTTTCGAGGCTTTCCCTC